>CM077182.1:5593117-5805617 GCA_039654105.1 Coreius guichenoti | reverse complement strand
TGTTGCAGTAAAAAGATTACCAGATTATTTGAAATATATCTAGTCAGTGACAGAGTGCAAGTATTCGTCCAAAATAATTGTTAAATTAAAAATTAAATTAAATTAAATTAAATTTAATTTAATTTAATTGCTAAAAAAATTTATTTTCAGCTTCAGAATCATTAATATTTTTATTCTGGTGTCACCATTGTCCTGTGTATTGTGTTTCCAGCACCAAGTCTAAGCCTATTCATTTCCACCCCCAATGTAATACCAAATTTAGCATTTTAATCAACAGTACATTTTTGTTAACCTTTTACCATATGTCTTGGAGTATCGCAATAATATTGTATCATGAGTTCAGTATCGTGATATGTATCGAATCGTGACAGGAGGGTATTGTTATGCCCCTAATTATTATTATTAATAGCCTAAAAAATTCTGTACATTGTATTTTAGATATAACTACATGTACATATATATACATAAATAAAATAAAATTGTAATAAAATGACAAAAAAAATAAAAATAAACAGAAAATTATAAAACATTGCTAAAGTTAAAACTAATCAGGTCAAAAGGCATAGTAATTAAGTGATTTTATAATTATAACTTGTATAAGCAGTGGAGTTAGATTGATGTCACTGATATGAACTGCTGCTGTACATTAAGCTACTGAACTCATTGTGCAGTCATCAGTGTGAGAGACGTATTTACAAGAGCAAGTTCATCAGAGCAGGGAACTACTGGCCTAAAATTCCCAATGACATTACGAGACTGTGGTCAGGTCGGTGGGATTTTTTTCAGTATGTGCTGGTAAATAATGCAGAAGCTGGAAAGACCAGAGAAAAACAAGTACCCAATACATATATGCCACCAGACGAAAAGCCATAAATCAACACACTACATAGATAAATAAAATGGAAACCTACAAAAGACAGAAAACCCACAGAGCTTTAATTGAATTTTAACCTGCTACACACCAGTTGGATTACAGCCTCAGGCAAACAGTGCTCAGTCGATGCCCCCCTGTGCTGAAGCGTGGATACAACACAAAGCCAATCACAATGGCAGAAATGACTTTTGAGAGATTTAGAGAGGAAACTAATCAATGGTAAGAACTGGAAGCCTAATGCAATGTTAATTATTTATTAATGACATTATTTCATGCATAGATGTTCTACATAATCTTCCCAAGTTTCTTGGGTGGATGCAGAAGAGTTTGTGGCAAAGTCCAAATTGAAACTTAAGTCTTAATTTATATGGATATAAACTGCCACACCATTTCCTCCTCAGAAAGCAGTCGCTAATAGCATTATGCATTCACAGTCCACACAGCATTCAGTGCTGAGTGAAGCAGAAACGTTTAAAATTCATGAGTGATTTTGCATTCTGGACCTTCTGATTAGAGGCGGTTTCGGAGGTGTCCATTCCCCGGAGGAATTTAGGCCAGAATTACAAGGTCATGGTGTTGATGTCCTCTGTACAGCTAAAAATTACAACATAAAACGTATGGAAACTCCTGGTAAATGCAGATATTTGTGGCCAGCCTGTGACTTTTTGTGTTTATTTAGCCTACTTTTTCATTTGCTTCACTGTGCATGGCACTTTTAAAGCTACCATTGGTGCATCATTCAGTTACGATGAAAGAAGTAAACATATGAAGCAATTAAATGTAGAAAAAAAAGGAAAGTTTTCACAGTTGGTGATGATAAACAAAGACTGTGTTGGAATTTGAAATTCACCCAATTCGGTTCCTTTGTCAAATTGAGCTCTAGCTTTAGCTGAGACCTGCAAAAGGGGACTGGGTGGGAAATTGGAGCATGTAGGAGGGAAGTATGTATATTATTTTCACCTATTTACATACAATTAATTTAAATTATAATTACCCACATGTGCAGGCCTACAGTGAGCATGAGTCTAATCATATCATCAAACCAAATGAAGAAAAAATAACGATTTTAAGATTAAGGCCATTTGAAAGCCATTTGCACAAGATATAAATACAAACAAATGCACTGGATTCTGTCGTTTTAATTCACATTATCTCCTCAGCGCGCCCCCTGGTGACCGACATCCACGCGTGCACAAGCGCGGGCACAAACTGTCTCGCGCAGCCCCATTTCCGTCCAATCAAGTTGCAGCGCGAGCGCGAGTCAGGTTTGTATTTGTGGCTCCGGTCAAATGATCCGCTTCAGCGATAATTCTCGTGTTTAACGGGTAGAAAGGAATGTTACCGGCAGGCGTTTACAAGTTTTACCGGGCCGAAGGAGCAGTTAAATGCAGGAAGTGTTGAAAGAATGAATGTTTGAGGATGGGTAAGGGATTATTTGAGTGGAGAGATGGAGGCTATGCACGCGAGGGCCCGAAGTCACATTTTAACCGCATTTAATAAACTGCAAGTTTATTTATAAAAGAAGACTGTTAGTTTCTGGTTAAAGTATACATATTGTTGATTAATGAGCTATTCTTCCTGTTAAATGCGTGTAATTAGTTAGCTTGAGCTGCTGTGATGCTAACCTGCTAGCTGACTATCAAAACAAAGGGCTGCTGCTAGAGATACATACAAATAATTATAGAATAATTTATTGACTATATTAATAACATGTACACATTTATTACGTATTTATTTTATGTTATATTATGTGTATATATATATATATATATATAAAATATATATAATTGTATTTTTTTTAGTTATATATATATATATATACACACATTATTTATTTATATATATAAAATATACACACATTTTATATATATATATATATATAATGTGTGTATATTTTTTATATATATATATAAAATATACACATTTTATATATATATGTGTGTGTGTGTGTGTATGTATTTGTAAATATTTAATATGCTGTAAATCTTTAACCCTATGTGTGCTATTCATTATTATTATTTTTGAATAATAATAATTGTTCATCATACTCTGGAGCGTTATTTAGTTGTCTTTTCTTGGGCCATGTGTGTATTCTTGCACATTGTAAAACTGTCATTGAAATAAATGCTTTAACAACCCTGATATTTGTGTTCAGATGGACGGAGACAGCAGTACCACAGATACCACTCAGTTAGGAATAACTGGAGAGTATATGACTGGAGGGACATATGTCTTACAGACCCAGGATGGTAAGGACATGACGTCACATTTATTATGAGATAAGAAGCAGCATTTTTATTGTACATTGTTTGTGTGCAGATGATGGGGATGAAAGTTTTAACGACCATGAGGATGGCAACGGAAGCAAAGACAATTTCCGAGAGCAAGACATTTACCTTCCCATCGCTAATGTCGCCCGTATCATGAAGAATGCCATCCCACAGACTGGAAAGGTAGTTGCTCATTCTGTAATTTCTTTATTGTGCATCTTACAATGTTCTAGGGCTGGCCCAGAATATTTGAATATTCGTTCGGTGGGTTGGTATTCGATTTTCAATTTTGGGATTCGAATATTTGTTGGGGTTTTTTTTGTTTTTGTTTCTCGCAAACCCGGCATCCCCCTCAAAACGGTTCTCATTCGTGCTTGAATATGTTTACACTATAAAATCTGGCGAAATACGATACTTTTTTTTTTTCTTTTTCTTTCACAATTATCTTATATCCTAGCCATTTTAATAGGATAGACAGTTGAATAGGAACCCAACCTCGTTATACTTAATAAACATATTTGCTTCTTCTTAGCCTAAGTGTTCCCTGCAACTGAGTATTCTCTGTCTAGAGCGCACAACTGCATGAGCTTATATGCCTGAGCTTGCATTTTGGGTTAAGCTGCAGTCGGTTGACATTGTGGAAAATAGAATAGTAGAATCAAAATGTATTTGCCTTTTTACCTGTTAGGGATGTGACGGTGAGAAAATTTTCCCTCACCGTCACATTACAGTGCTTGTGCACTGTGCGGCCGTGAATGAATGACAGTGCTCTGCCTTTATTAGAGAGAAGAATATGTTCAGCCCCTTCTCTGCGAAGCTTCGAATATTCGGTGTTGATTACTACCGAAGCTTCAAAGCTCAAAAAATGGTATTCGGACCAGCCCTACAATGTTCCCATGGTCTTGGAAAACCTAGAAATATCAGGGAGTTTTAACTCATGAAAATGAATAAGGTTTTAAAGTCGGGATGAAACGGAAGTTGCGATAGTTTTTTCTTCCCTATTGTGACATATATTCAAGAGAAACGGCGTCTCGAACAAGAAAAAATGTAGGACAGGACTTGATTTTGCTCAATGGGAATTGATTGGATGGTTGTGGTTTGCTGTTGCTGTGATGTCATGTGACAGATTGCCCTGTCCTCGCGCCAGTAAACACGTCATCAGAGGAGAAGTCACTGCAAGAGGGAGGGGGAAGTTATTTTGATTAGATTACAAGGGCTCATGAATTAAAAAAAATAATGTGCACAAATACATTTATAATAAATACTGCCATATTCCATAATAAATAAGAATTTATACCATTTTGATTTCAACATTTTTCATTAGCTAGAAATTGTCTTTTTGAGTGTAAGCTCTATGAAATCCTGAACTTATGTACAAGTAAAGATCTTTTGTCAACTCTTTTTAATCGCAGATAGCGAAGGATGCAAAAGAGTGTGTGCAGGAGTGTGTGAGCGAGTTCATCAGCTTCATCACATCTGAGGCCAGCGAGAGATGCCATCAAGAGAAACGCAAGACCATAAACGGAGAGGACATCCTGTTTGCCATGTCCACTCTGGGTTTTGACATGTACGTGGAGCCGCTTAAACTCTACCTGCAGAAGTTCAGAGAGGTATTATTCACTCACTTACATATGCACACACCAGTTTAACCAGATCATGGTCTAAAAACTGGTCCATTGTCTCATTAGCCCCTTTCACACATACAGTCTTTACTGGTAAATTACCGGTAACAGATCATGTGTGAACAGGACCAAATACTGGTAAATTGGTTTCCGGCAATTTACCAGTAAGGGAAGTCGTAACATTACCAGTAAATTACCGGTGATGTGCTCTATGTGAACGCGGAATGAAGATTACCGATATATTCACGTATGTCAGAACGCACTGACGTAAGACGTCTGCTTTGGGCCGATCATAAGTTCTTAGGAGATGACGTGATTACTCCGAGCTGTTTACAGAAAGCTTTTTAATAGTTTTTCTATTTAAATATGCGCTAAATGAACAACTTTGCCTGTTGCGTCATGTCTCGCAGCTTTTTCAACGTGTCGCACTCGAGACCCAGCCTTCTTTTCCATTCATCAGCGCTGCGGCTCTGCAGTTGGATACTATTACGCGCGTCTCTTGTTTTTAAGAGCAAACACACGTTCTGTTTGATCATCTGTTATGCCGATCACTCAGACCTCAAAATATGTTGTCAAATTGCACATAGTGAAACTAAAGCGCTTCTTCTCAAGCGGGCGAATGAAGACAACGGCGCAGCGTTTAAAGATGACTGACATCACAGAATTTACCGGTATTTTGCTGCTGATGTGTGAACGGTCTCTTACCGATTAAAAGCCAGAACGCTATTGCTTGTGTGAACAGCATATTTTTGTATTTACTGGTAAAGTCATTTTGGTAATTTTCCGGCAATTTACCGGGATTGTAGAGAACATATTTTTGAGGGAAATAAAGATATGAAATTAAATATTGCAGAGTGTCATTTGTACAAAAGCAATACCTGCATGTGTCATCATAAATGTCATATTTAGAGCACAAATTGTGGTTGGAAGTTACAAGTAACATGTTCATGTTTCCAAGGCAATGAAGGGTGAGAAAGGTATCACTCCAGTTACAGTCAGCGAAGGCCTTGGTGAAGAACTAACAGATGACACCTTCAGTAAGTGCAAACTCATTTCATTTAGCTTATTTTATGCATATGGCTGCATTTCCCTTCAGAATTGAAATGAGACGTATCCAAACTCTTTAGCATCATCAAAACAGACGGCACCCTTCGTATTGTGCTTATTTCTAGCTATCAGTGTTTTAAAGGGTTTCCATGATGAAATAATATGAAGTGTTTCACTTTAAACTTGCAGCCGGTCAGTTGCCTGCAGGACTGATCACTGCAGATGGCCAGCAACAGAACGTCATGGTATACACCACCTCATACCAGCAGGTTAGTATGTAAACCAACCCATATTAACCCACAGATATATGACTGAAGATTAGACAGACTGAACCATTTACTGTTATGCTCATTATTTAAACTGTCTCTCTTTTTCTATTCCTTTAGATCCCTGGCGTTCAGCAGATACAATTCTCATGACTGAAGAACAGGCCTGACTATATCTAGTGGCCTGTGCAGTTTCCAGACAGAAATCTCTTGCCTTGCGAAGTTTTCAGGTCAGTGCTGGAAGACCAAGAGATGCCTGGTTACCAGAGCAGGAACAAAAGTGCCTGTTGCCAGGAGGCTGATTTGATCTTAAGTGATGTTTTGTGATTCATTCAGTATTATATTTAGGCCAGTGTGTTTTGATTGGTCTGCTTGGTACAGGCCACACCAAATTATGTTTTGTTTTTTTTTTGTTCCTATTTGGTATTTAATAATTTTTAAAGTTTGGGATGGGGAAAACAAGAAGGCCATATTGACCATTTACATTCCCACAATTAAGGGAATTCTAATTTGATATAACATTTGATCTTAATTAACCTCATGTACTGACATTGTTATGCTGATTCTTTGAATAAAAATGTGATCTGTCTTTGTTTGAACGAATGTTGTTCAGCATGTCTTTAAAGAAAGTCACACATGAATATTTAAAAACTTTTATATAAAATAAAAATGGTCAAGATCAAAATTAATTTGAATGAATGTATGAATTTTATTGCGATACCCTTTTTAGTAAACTTTAGCCTATACAAAAAAAACGTATGGGAATGTGTGGCAAAAAATATGAGCTATATTTGACTGAAATGTGAAAAATAAACAACAAAAAAAAGTTCAATTAAAAGGGTCAAATACTTTCTCAGATGTTTATTTTGCCATCAAGAAAGGGCACTAGGTGTTCCTGAGAATGCACAAATAGATAGTGAATACGTGCATGTCTGTAAATGAAGACAAATAAAAATGTTTTTAAGAACTCGGTTTAAAATGTTAATATAATACTCTGTAGTTTTCTAGGTTAGTAAAATGCTAATGGAACATTTAATACAGATATAATCTCTAATGTACTGCATAAGCAATTGTATAATGGGATATTTAAAAGCCCCCAGCAGACTATACTAATTGCACTTAGTAAATGAAGTAGATGTATTACTATGTATAATTCATTAATGCACTGAATATTTATATACCCAAGTTGCTGAACTTTTTTTGGGCAAAATGTAGGTTTGACATGTCCTAGTACCTGTTTTTGTTCAAAATTAATAAGAGTCAATACATCCACAATCCTTCTTTCAAAACATGTTTTTGTCTTACCCTGATTTGCTATGGTAAGCCTATTATAAGTGTTTATATTTTAGACCCATCAGGGTGGTTTTCTTGGGAAATTGCGTACGTGTCGCTCGCCCGTGTGTCTCGTCATATCCGTAAATAGAGTAAAGTTGCTCCAGCTGTGTGTGATGTGTGAGTGGCAGAGGTTAGTTGACGCAACGAGTGAGAAAGGCTGACATGGAGCAGCTAAATCTCCAACCTCCGGGGAATCACCCGTTTAAACAAATGCCGAACAGAGGAGAGTCTGCTGACAAAAAGAGAACGTGACAGAGCTCGTAATAAAACTAGAATCAACATTGGCTTGGCTTTTGGGAGATGGCGAGATCTGAGGGATTTGAAATGTTGTAAAAGTGATGCGGAGATGGCGTTTTTATTACTCACCAGGTGAGAAAGGTATTTTATTTAACAGATAAATTGCACAGGCTCTCTAACAGAGTTCACTGTGAAGCATTATCTATTGTGAAGGGTCATTTCATTATGGGTTGTTGTAGCGCTGTGCTCGAAATTATTTTCAAGGCTACAAAAACGTCTTCAACTAGTCAGCTTGAGATCCTCTTCATCTAAACTGGCTATATTGCTTAAGCCCTAGTATTGATTGTTTTATAAGCAGTATGATAACCATATTCATCCGCACAGTCACGCAGAGCCGAAGCACAACCAAAACAATGTTCTTCCACAAAATGCATGCAGTTTTGTTATTTAACTGCTAGAGGGCCAGAAGTTACATAGTGTGCCTTTAAACTGCACTGTATTTATGTATCGTGATAAAGCAAGGGGAAAAGTTTCCTCCAGTTATGCAATAAAATTCTGTTAAGAATAAGAATTGGATGGCTTTTTATGATTTAAAAGGAGGGAAAAAAAACAGCTCTGGTGGAGCTGTTTATGTTAAAACTACTAGCAATTATGCAGTTCTTAAACACAAGGGCCTATTTTAAGAAACATATAAAATGCCTTTTAATATATGGGGAAGTAGCTCATCTTCCACTATGGGTGATCAAATCTCACAAAACCAGATTAGGTATTTGTAGAGAAAAAAAAGTGTTGCCTGTAGCTACAACAATTTAATAAAACTATATTTATGAACTCAGTATAAAAAAAGTGTTAAAGTAAAATGTACATGACTTTACAGTGATAATGACCCAGTAGGGGTTTTGTTATACTAAAACCTAAATCTTAGTGTAAACGGTTCCATGACTTTCAGTCTTCAAATGGGCTATATTAAAATGCCTTTGTGTAATGATGAAGAGTAAAATGCAGTCCTGAAGTATTAGAGCTTTGGCTGTCAGCGCCGCAGCCGGTGCGACCCATCAGGGGTGAGAGTTCATCTGCAGGTGGTGTCGGGCTCTGCTGCCGGAGCACTGGAGTCTGCCTGCGTCACTGAGGACTTCAGTTTACTTGTATCTGTAGGACGACACATTCAGCTGTTAGGACTGTGCTGTATGTTGCATTTGATATATTAATATGATATTAATACTTTTAATCAGCAAGATGATCAACTTTTGAATGGTAATTTAAATGTTGAACCATTTGCAAATTTGAAAGAGCAATCTTACTTGGCCAATAAACATCAACAATGCCATAATAGAGGTGAGTTGGCTCACAAATATTTCTTTGGTCATTTTTGATTGGTTCATGCCGTTTAAATGCCATCATTTCTGCTTTTCTACAGGCCACCTTTACTTGAAACATTTCTTAATGTGCCCCTCTTGTGTTTTTTTTTATATTACTTTTCATGCAGTGTGTAATGTAGCTGTTTGTGAATATAAAAGCTCTGAAAAGTTTTAAAGATCAAAGTGCACAGCAAAGTTATTGTCTCCTAAAAGAAAGATTCGAACTGCCGAAACGAGCCGTCAGTAATTCCAGTCTCACTTTCTGTTACATACCTATGTAACAAATTTGCATAATTCCAGTCTATGGTCTTCATTGGCTGCCCGTGAACAACGTCTACTTTGCCACGCCCTCAAACACTAGTTGTAGCTGAGGCCTGAAGAAATTGGTTTGTGTTGTCGACATGTCAAGACGACGTTGTTTTTAGTGCTGCGAATCCACTTTGTATGGACTTCAAAGGATGAAGACTCACGCTGGAATTGATATGGAAAAAAAAACGATGCCATAGATATGGTTTGTATAATTGTGTATACAAGTGCTGAGGAAGCTCCGGAGCTGAAATTCAGATATGATAATAGGCGAAAATATGTGAAATAAGTAGGGCTGCCCCTGACTAGTTTTTTCTACTGGACTAGTAGTTGTTCATTTAAGCCATTAGTTGACGACTAAGTACACATTTATATTAATTTAATTACTTAAATATATACTGGAGATAATTCTAAACGAGTGTTTATTAGCCTATTCCGCACTCAAGCACACGCATAAAGTTTGCCTCAAAGAACAGCAAAAGTAATAATGATGAATGTGTCAAAAATAGCAAGGAGACAGTTTAAATGTTTATTAATAAACTATTTTTTTCTTTGTCATTACCAGCTGCAAAGATGAAGTTGACGATGCTGACTCGCCATCTCCGCAGTAGTGGACGCGCCAAGAAAGAAATGCATATGTCATACAGATAACCTATTTCTTTTCGTTTTGAATTGTTTCGTTTAAAAGTAGACATTTCAAGCTTTCTATAGACATATTTCTTATGTCTGTGAGGCAAGTATACACTTTGAGTTTTGGTTCATTTATTAGACGCGCTCTAGTTCACGCGCAATGCATGATCGCATCGGCGCCATGATTGTCTGCTGTATTTGTTTATTATTTATTAAATCCAGGCAATTGGTTGATGAAACATTGATTAAAATTAAGATACAATTTATACAAAACGAAATTCACTTTAAAGAATGGCTTTGTACAAAACAAAACTTGTGTGGTCAAAATCACGTCTGACCCACGCCATGTCTTCCGACATATCGCGCATCTTATAATGTGTCCTATCTTACTCATGCTGTTCACTTTTCATAATCAACATAGATGAAATTATATAAAAAATAATATTATAATATTTAAACAAATATGAAACAAATAAATTTTTTAAATGGTTACAAGTATAGTGCAATACAGAGAATCAAATTTCGTGTCGGAGCGGGATTTGAGTGAACGTCGTTTTACCAGTGAGCGTGAGTGGTTCATGAGTGAAGCATTCACTTGGAGTGCGCTGGCATAGAGCGGAATATTGAGCGTCACGTCACGTCACACCGCTGACGTGCAGAGTAGACCAATCACAACAGACTGGGCCATCTGACCAATCAGAGCAGAGTACACTAATCACAACAGACTGGGTCATCTGACCAATCAGAGCAGAGTATACCAACCACAACAGACTGGGTCATCTGACCAATCAGAGCAGAGTAGACCAGTCCCAAAAGACTGGGCCATCTGACCAATCAGAGCAGAGTAGACCTATCACATTCACCACAAACTGGGCCATCTGACCAATCAGAGCAGAGTAGATCAATCCCAAAAGACTGGGCCATCTGACCAATCAGAGCAGAGTAGACTCGGAAAGTAGGGGTTTAGAGAGACTGAATCTTTGAACAAACCGTTTTCAGACTATTTGAGAAATGAGGTGATGTGCTGTGTATGAGAAAATTATAAATATTTTTTTTGACCTTGGCTGCATGTAAACCTATTGCAGGAGACCTCCGAAACAAAATCAGTAACCTTTAAAACACCATAATAGAGGCATAATAGGGAAATCTAAACTGAATTAGTTTAGTTATGCATTTCATGGCTGTGATTTAAAAACCAAGTGCTATTTGGTGATTCTATAGGAAACACATCGACATGTAAGTCATGCCATGTGATAAGGACACACTCGTGAGTCAAAGTTTCAGAAGCTCTTGCACACCTTGCAGCCAGCGGATCTGAGTGGCCGGACCGTAGCCCTGTTCGTTCTTGGCAGCGATTCGGAAGACGACGGCGGGCCGTGCCGAGCAGTCGATGTGCGCGTTGCTCAGCTGGGCTTCGCTGACTGTGCATGAAGTCTTGGTGCCGCGGTAGATTCGGATGAAGGCCAGCTCGCCGGGTCGCTCCACGCTGTTCCCTCGACTCTTCCTCACAGCCAGGTACATTGAATACTCCAATATCTTTCCGGACAGAGAGGTGGGAGGCTCCCAGGTGATGTGCACAGAGTCAGTATCCTGAAAATATGACACAGCATCTAAACAACTTTGAACACAAAATGTTTTTGTCATCACTGAGAAAAATGATTGTACCTTGGTGATTTTCACAGCAGACGGCGCCCCGGGAAATCCAGGCTGGCAGGTTTTAAACTCGCTGACGGGACTGAAGTCGCCCAGGCCACGGCTGTTCATTCCGGCCACCCTGAACTTGTATGTGACTCCTGAGGCCAATTCCTGCTTCTCGCGGCCCGTAAAACTATGAGGACCCGGCAACTTCCACTGTCAGACAGAAAATGCCGGTGACGTAAAACACAATGACACAAAACTGGAAACAGTTACACTTAGGTGTGAGTACGGCAGACAAACCTCACTGTCAGATCGGGCAGACAGGATCGATGCCAGATCACCATTCTCAGAAGGCAGGAAGTAGTGTGTAACCTCACAATACAGTGTTTTAAACACACCCACATCAAACCACACAGACTCCTTTGTAATCTCAGACTGTCAGGGAACAGGAAGGAAATGTGTGAGTGTTTTTAGAAGCTTTATATGCGTTATATGCTCAACAAGTACAGAAACAGACCACCTGTAACACACCACCTGTAACACACTACCTGTTGGAATGGTATCGAGGAGATTTCTCGTTCTGTGAATGAGAATATAAACAGTAAGAGAGGAAAACCGTAGTAACAGCTTACCAAAACAGTGAGTGTGTGCAGTGCACTTACCTTTCTGACACTGAGATGCACTATTCAGCTTACCAGCCTTATTCATGTCTGATGACATCACGGAAACACCTTCTTGATCTTTGATTATGCACATTAAAAATACATCATCAGCTATATATGTACTTGACTTAAAACAGTGCAACACACAAAGGCCAACATGCAAGGTTGTAAAAAACATGCATATTATACCAGAAGCAGTTTTCGCTTTTCTACCTTTGTCCCCTGTTGCACGAATGTCTGCCCCATCCTCACTCGTTCCTTTTGGCCTCAAAATGCTTTCCTGAAATGAGAAAGGCCCTCAGATTTAAAAAGAAAAACTCTATAATGTCTTTATATATAGATTCCACTAAAATGCAGAAATCTGACATGTGATGAAGATTCTCTCTCTCCTTTAACTTTGACAGCTGCACTTGGCTGGGAATCTAGACAGATGAAAAAAAGAAAAGAAAATTAGTATAAATAAAATAAATAATATACACAGGGTTCTTGCACCTTTTCCAAAGTCAAATTCAAGCACTTTTTAAGGTGCATTTTTAAGCTTTTCCAGCAGCTTACAGCTGTGGTAAATTACTTATCACATTAAATCAGATGTTGCATATGCAGAACTCCATAGCATTGTTCAGATATTTTATTTTAAAATATAATTTGTAGTATTAATTACTAATTAAATAATATATTAAACAATTTAATAGAATATAAAGTAGTGTTGTCAAAAAAGTACCGACTTCGGTACCAAGTCGGTACTGAAATTTTAAAAACGCTGTTGAATGGATTCATAAACACCTCTGATTGGCCATTGTGTTCACGTGCTCAACATGTATGACTGTGATTGACTACAATGATCAACGCTCTTCACCAAGCGCTTACACAGATACACACGGGAGCGTTTGAAAGCAGGCGTCCTTCAGCGGATAGACGCCTGCTTTCAAGCGCTCCCGTGTGTATCTGTGTAAGCCAAGGCCGTAACCATGTCTTAGACATTGGGGGGGGGACTAAAGTTTTTTTGTGTTGTTTTTTTTGCATGGGGAAGGGGGGGATATTGGTCTTATTGGTTTATTTAAAGGAATTAAATTATTAAAGGATTAAAAGGGATTTAAGGAAATAAAGAAAAAGAAATAAGAATGGTAAAAATTCCAGTTCTATTGTAGTTATGAAGTAAACTATTTGCAAATAATATTTTTTTTTAAATATGCACACATTCACTCTCGCACTATTCACTCTCACAATATTGGGGGGGACAATCTGGCCATTTCTAATTATTCGGGGGGATTGATGACCAGCTGTCCTTCAAAGACCACATTTCAAAGACAGCTCGGTCAGGCAGGTTTGCGCTGCACAACATCAGGAAGATCAGACCATTCCTAACAGAGAATGCAACACAGCTTCTCGTCAAGGCCTTGGTCATTTCTAGGCTTGACTACTGCAATGCGCTTCTGGCTGGACTTCCATCGTGTGCGATCAAGATGCTTCAAATGATTCAACGAGCCCAAAAGGGCCCATGTCACACCTCTCTTCATCTCTCTGCACTGGCTACCACTCGCATCAAGTTCAAGGCATTGACGCTTGCTTACAGATCCACCACAAGCTCAGCACCCGCATACTTCGACTCACTCCTACGAGTCTACATCACTTCGCTCAGCAAAGGAGCGTCGGCTCGTGGTACCACCACAGAGAGGCATGAAATCCCATTCCAGAACATTTTCGTTCACTGTTCCTTGCTGGTGGAATGATCTCCCCACCTCCATCCGGAATGCAGAATCGCTGACAACATTCAAAAGACAGAAAACTCGTCTCTTCCATGAGCACTTAACCTCATCTTAAAAAAAAAAAAAAAAAACCCTACATTTTCCTCTATTCCCTCCCTATTCTAGCTTATGCTACTCTAAGCAATGTCCAAAGCTTAGTATTTCAAGCACTTTTTATGATTTTTCGCCTCTTCATGACGGATCGCTTCCGGTATACCTCAGTTGTAAGTCGCTTTGGATAAAAGCGTCTGCTAAATGAATAAATGTAAAATGTAAATGTGGGGGGACTTGTCCCCCTCAATGTCTACCCTGGTGTAAGCGCTTCGGTACCGAAATCGGTACTTTTGACACTAATATAAAGTATTCTTTCTTTACAGTTATATTATGTACGCATCTTAATTGTAAAGGTGTCATTTTTATTTATATTTTATATATCATTATGTACTATAATTTTACATTTAAATAATATTTACATTATACATAATATATATAAAATGAATAAATAAATATTTTTGGCAGCATATTTTTTCATAAGTGTAAAATGTTTTTTCTTTCTTAAACATAATTGACAACACCTCAGTCACTGTATGTCAACCAGCAAGGTAATATTTAGGTAACTTGGTGACATATTTAAATTGGCTGAATTTGCAAAACAAAAATGTTCAAAACATCCCAGAATACCGAATGTTTAAGTTGTAATACCTTTTTGTATAGGTTCCTTTCTCTCTCTTGGGTCTGATGGAGGAGTTGGTGTGGACTGTGGTTCAACTGAAGTGGAATGAGGAGACGTGATGGGCTGCACTTGAAGCAAGTAACACTCAGCTGCAGGCAGGGGCCGCCAGGCGACATGGAGCATACTTATTGTGGACTTCACAAGAAACACCGCACCAGGAGTGGAAGGCCTCTCTACACACACAAATGTTCATTGAAATGTTCAAAAGTGTACTTTGTTACTGTAATGACTGCCAGCCGTTATTTCTTACCTGTTTCCAGGTACCACAGATCTTTGCAGCAGACCTGGTAGTTATTGAACTTTTTGTATCCATCTCGCCCGCTCCAGACATATAAACGAGTGCCAACTGTTACTGCGCAGTGCCCGGCTCGTGCTTTCGGCCAGTGTGCACTGCCCTCTTCCTGTTCGACCGACTGTACGCCTGAAGCCAATCCCTGCTGGTCTTCTTCCGGTGTCAGGTTATGCCATGTCAGTGTGTCTACAGTAAGCAAACCATACCAAGTGCTTATTATTGAGGCAATTTCTGAGATTATCTAGCTGCAGGATCACTGTAATATTCTTGATCATACCAAGGTTTAGTATGGAAAGAGAGTTGGTACAGATCCACTTGACTCCATCAGCAGCGAGCGCCTCTTCTGCCTCTCCGACGGGAACCCATCCTCCAAACACATATAACCTACAATGAAGAATCAAGATAAAGGACTTGAGGAAAAATATAGACAGCGGGAGGTAAAATAATATAGAAGCTGTTCAGTTACCAAAACTAGACATTGGCACAGCCGTTGTGACTATAGAACCATCTCTGAACATCTTGACTTTGTTGAAAAATGAATTTGAGAGAGGAACGGGACAATAGAGCTGTTCAGTCATGATGCCAATATCTAGGCTAACCCAGGAGGCTAATGGGCTAATAGCGGTTTTGTTAACATTACTAGAAGAGCCTTGCATTTTGCCCTACAATAGTCACATCTCAAATGCGAGTTTTGAAACCATTGTGACATGACATGAGCAAATCTAAGCAAAAAGAACCGCTGTCCCATTACTTGTTTCCAATCACATTGGAGGTGTGCAGACTCCTGGGTAGTGGTGGTTCCCCTCTGGTTGGAGGCAATGACCAAGTCATAGTCTCTGAAATAATTAAGACATCAGCTTGAACCAAATGAACTAATATATAAAGAGATACAGGGAATATTCATTATTTCGTGAATATGAATAAGGCCTTACCTATGTCTAGCTGCCACAAATCATTCAGTCTGTGCCCACACATGCCCCCAAATATGTAGAGTTTTGGGGCACTGCCACCCTTGCCACAATACACCACAGAACTATGGGATTCCCTGGCCGACGGGCCTCCACCTTTAGTTTCAGGAATGCTCCAGCCTTTAACCCCGGATTGGGCCTGCAGCTCCAGCTCATAGAAGTCATCTAAATACCTGCACAGAGACAAAAATACACATCATCCATCTAAGTATGTATGTGTTTTTGAGTTTGATACGAATATTTGCATATAAATATGCACACCGTGGTATATTTCCATTTGGGTCTTCGCTGTCATTGGCCATTCCACCCAAAAGGTAGCACTTATTGGCATGAAGAGTGAAGCTGTGGCCAATTCGTGGGCATGGAGGTGATGCGTTCCTCGGTGGGCGGGGCTTCAGTTTCTTCCACAGCCATCGACTGGCCTGAGAGAACAGATTTGACATCAGGGCCCTCCTAAAACTATGTACTACCAGCATAAACTATTAATGCTTTAAAGGTGCAGTAAGTGATTTCTGAGAAACGCTGTTGAAAGTGGATCAGACCGAGCATCGAAACACAATTGTAGCCAATCAGTAGTAAGGGGCGTGTCCACTTATTAGGGGGGAGGTGCCTGTGTTGCATAGTGATTAGGTGTGTTCGACATCGGCTGTGGCTGGTTCGACTCATCGAACAGCGAGAGTTGCCGCGTGCAGGCGGGGAGGAGCTGAAAATGGAGACATTAAGTCGGACACTTTCTGCTTCCCGTAGTGACGCTCACGCTGTGTTTGCATACTTTATCACAGATGAAGTGAAATAAATGCAATATTTGTCAAAACACAGATGTTTCAGAGACATTATTGTAATGTAATACTTTATGTACTGCTTAATACAGCATCTGTTTGTACCAGAATAAAGTTCAACATAAGCCTATACTATCAATAAAGTGGGGTCTACGTTTTTTATCAGTTTTATTTTGATAAACCTGACACAATATAACATCGCGACTACATGAAAAGAGCTTTTACTGTTATAAAAACAGATTTGCGAGCTTTAGCGGAACTGAAGGTGTCCGAATAAACACGAAACACACGTGCTCGTTGGCCAATCGTGGAACAGCTGTGTCGTCGTCATCAGAGCTCGTGCAGCCGCTCTGGAGAAGCTGCGCAAAATGCACCAGCCGGCTGCTCTCGAATCGCTCTCGCTGTACTTTGATGGCATATGTCACAGTCACGTGACGTCTGTGCTGTCTCAAGTCGGACAAAATTCCTAACCGGAATGCACTGCTTCAAGTCAGCCGGTCAGATGGGTCTGTGCAGCACTGTATGAAGTCGAACAAGCCTTTCGTAAATTTGTGGGCGGAGCTATCAAGATAGGCGTGTGATGCTTTTGGGTTAGGGGCATGTTTGTTTTGGTGATTTCAAATATCAACAGCTTTTCTCAGAAATTGCTCACTGCGCCTTTAATTTAGGTATGACTACATTATGATGGCACACGTGCTCACCTGCAGTTCATAGAGACTGTTGGTATACTGGCCAAATTCAACCATCCCTCCAAACACCAGGATCCGCGTGCCTTCACAAGCGAAGCCATGAGCGGCACAACCAGGTGGGATATCACCTCTCACTGCCGGTAGGAACCACTGCTTGGTCACTGAAATATATGGTTTATAACTTGCATTAATAAGTTACATTATTGAATTATATGAATTTATCAGCATTAAAAATGATTTTCATGGCATTTCTAACTATTTTAATGTACATTAACCAAAATTTGGTTACAGTAATCCAGTGCATTCCATGCTGGGAATGTCATGCAATCTGAAGTCACGTCTTAAGTCTATATGGGAATATGCATGCATTTCGTTTTTATTAACAACGCATTGATTGTACTATGTAATATTAATGCAGTTGGTGTTTCTCTAGTGCCCTACCCGAGTTATAAACATGCAGATTGGTCGCTATTCCCTCGTTTCCACCTCCAAACACAACCACCAGCTCTCGTATGGCCACGGCCCGGTGCCCGTGCCTCGCTCTCGGAACCGGTCCAGCGTAAGACCGCACTCTTTTCCATAGGGGACCCTTGTTAATCATAATGGTTTATCGGTACTTTTTCATATAGGTTTGATTTTGCACAATTGCATTGCACTAAAGGCTGACTACATGCAAACAGTTTGTAGCACTTCCCCGTGCGTGAAAACGTGCCTGTGATTGGCTTGACGTATGTCACGTGATCAAAAGGCGGCGGACTCTCGACCAATCAGAGCTGTTTGTGGTTCTTCGGCTCCTCCCGTTTTTAACAAAAATAAACCCCGAGGACAGTAAAATTACAGTAAAATAGTAATAGTTTTAATACGACAGATGCATATCATGAGAAAAATATTATTTTTATAAATTAATAAAACGCCCTTAATGCATTTAAAATAATCTACTATGATAGACGCATACAATATCTCTCCATAATAAGATATATATAAATATTGAAATATATTGTTTTTAAATTTTATATATATATATATATAATAAAACATTTAAATACAATATAGCTTATATATATGAGTGTCCTGTTGACATTAAAACATAAATATATATATATACAAACCCGATTCCAAAAAAGTTGGGACACTGTACAAATTGTGAATAAAAACAGAATGCAATGATGTGGAAGTTTCAAATTTCAATATTTTATTCAGAATACAACATAGATGACATATCAAATGTTTAAACTGAGAAAATGTATCATTTTAAGGGAAAAATAAGTTGATTTTAAATTTCATGGCATCAACACATCTCAAAAAAGTTGGGACAAGGCCATGTTTACCACTGTGTGGCATCCCCTCTTCTTTTTATAACAGTCTGCAAACGTCTGGGGACTGAGGAGACAAGTTGCTCAAGTTTAGGAATAGGAATGTTGTCCCATTCTTGTCTAATACAGGCTTCTAGTTGCTCAACTGTCTTAGGTCTTCTTTGTCGCATCTTCCTCTTTATGATGCGCCAAATGTTTTCTATGGGTGAAAGATCTGGACTGCAGGCTGGCCATTTCAGTACCCGGATCCTTCTTCTACGCAGCCATGATGTTGTAATTGATGCAGTATGTGGTCTGGCATTGTCATGCTGGAAAATGCAAGGTCTTCCCTGAAAGAGACAACGTCTGGATGGGAGCATATGTTGTTCTAGAACTTGGATATACCTTTCAGCATTGATGGTGCCTTTCCAGATGTGTAAGCTGCCCATGCCACACGCACTCATGCAATCCCATACCATCAGAGATGCAGGCTTCTGAACTGAGCGCTGATAACAACTTGGGTTGTCCTTGTCCTCTTTAGTCCGGATGACATGGCGTCCCAGTTTTCCAAAAAGAACTTCAAATTTTGATTTGTCTGACCACAGAACAGTTTTCCACTTTGCCACAGTCCATTTTAAATGAGCCTTGGCCCAGAGAAAACGCCTGCGCTTCTGGATCATGTTTAGATATGGCTTCTTTTTTGACCTATAGAGTTTTAGCCGGCAACGGCGAATGGCACGGTGGATTGTGTTCACCGACAATGTTTTCTGGAAGTATTCCTGAGCCCATGTTGTGATTTCCATTACAGTAGCATTCCTGTATGTGATGCAGTGCCGTCTAAGGGCCCGAAGATCACGGGCATCCAGTATGGTTTTCCGGCCTTGACCCTTCCGGCCTTGACGCACAGAGATTGTTCCAGATTCTCTGAATCTTTGGATGATATTATGCACTGTAGATGATGATAACTTCAAACTCTTTGCAATTTTTCTCTGAGAAACTCCTTTCTGATATTGCTCCACTATTTTTCGCCGCAGCATTGGGGGAATTGGTGATCCTCTGCCCATCTTGACTTCTGAGAGACACTGCCACTCTGAGAGGCTCTTTTTATACCCAATCATGTTGCCAACTGACCTAATAAGTTGCAAATTGGTCCTCCAGCTGTTCCTTATATGTACATTTAACTTTTCCGGCCTCTTATTGCTACCTGTCCCAACTTTTTTGGAATGTGTAGCTCTCATGAAATCCAAAATGAGCCAATATTTGGCATGACATTTCAAAATGTCTCACTTTCAACATTTGATATGTTATCTATATTCTATTGTGAATAAAATATAAGTTTATGAGATTTGTAAATTATTGCATTCCTTTTTTATTCACAATTTGTACAGTGTCCCAACTTTTTTGGAATCGGGTTTGTATATATATATTTTATTTTTTTTTAAAAATAAGTATAATTTTTTTTAATCGAATAATGATTGTGAATGCGCAAACAGATAGGGTAGTAATGTGAACATTTTAAAATGTGAACAATGCTATGGTAGCTAACACTGTCCTTCCTGTAACTGTCCACTGTCCTTCCAAGAAGTTTTACAGTGTTCATGAACTGTTGCAGCTGTAATATCTTAGGTGAACCCTAGAGGTCAGTAAAAGTCTATATGAGGATTTGGGGTTTTCAAAGGTATAGCAAATGAGGAGACATACCATAAACTAGGGGTGTTCGATTCCAGGTTTTTTGGAGTCGACTCCGATTTCCGACTCCCACTGTAGGAGTCTATGGAATCGACTCCATTTACTTTACATCAAAACAGGGTCAGAAATAAGACAAAATTGCAGTTGTTACACACTTAAATTATTTTCCCCAACACAAAGCCTTAAAATCCCCTTATTAAAACCGCAAAATTTTAGCGTGACCGTCCAAATTAGTCCAATTTAGCGATGACTTGATGAGTGGCTATCAACGTTTCTACCTAGCTGTTGCCGATACCTAATTTTACAGAGGAAAAAGTCACGAAAAAAGCTGTTGTCGAGTGATGGCGCTAAACGCACATGAATTGTCTTAAAAGGTGATTTAAAGATACTAAATACTAAAATACATACAATAATGTACACTTATTGATGTGTTTCTTCTTGATGTGAGTTTTGTTTATGATTATGAACACAAGGATAACCATGGAAAACCAAATCTATATTTATTGCATTAATATACCATCAATTAAACTAAAGCTAGCATGGAGGAAGCCTATGTATAATTACAAACTAAAGTCGCTGTGACTGTTTTCTCTTTCTAAAGTAAGCACTCAAATAATGTGTGTGACAAAGTTTCTGCGACAGCTCTCTGACGCGGTGTATTACGTCAGTGTCTGAATTCCTCGCTTCATTCCATTCACTCCTTGGATATAGTGCACTCAATTGCCATGCACTTTAGGGATTAGAGAATCAGTAAACAAGTGAGCGATTTCGGACACAGCAACAGAGTCGACACCGAGAGTCGATTCCTGTGCAGTAGTCGACCCCGACTCTGGGGCTATTCAGAGTCGAGGAATCGACTCTTTTGGAGTCGACTCCCCATCACTACCATAAACGCTAGACGTTACGGATCATAATAGGTTTAGAGAAAGCTAGATTCGTTTAAAAAAAACAGTTCATCTTCAATGAAACCAAAAGACCTTTTATTTTTTGCCCGAGGAAAATTTGACTGTGACGACGTGGTGTCCCGCTGAAAGAATTCTGTTGTGTTTATGTGCAATTTAAAGTCAATTTATGTTTAAAGTTCTCCTATGATTTTCTCTGGGACATGCAGATGTGCACATGCAAGAACACATTTGAGGCCCTTTAAACAGTGTTTTACATTTTAATGGCTGTTCCATGATGTGACACTTATATTAAAGTTTTATGAGAAATATGAAATATAGGCCTACTACATTTTATAGGCTGCCTTCAGAATTAAGAAAACATCTAGACTAAGGACTGAGTTTGAAGTCACATTCTGATCATATGGTTTGCCTGTCGTCATTAAAAAGCTTCATGCTGTGTCTACATGAAAAATGAAATAGAAAAAGAACAATGGATTGGTGTGGTAATTAGCTGTCCGAAGTGATGACAGCTTACATTTCCTGCACTGATTTGAGAAAGATTAAGAGAGATATAACAAGCTGTCTGCTGGTCCTTACATATGAATTTCTTGTTTTGAATGAAATATAGGAGAGCTATATACAGAATATTATAATATTTATGTGAATGACAGTGAAGTGAAGGAACAGATAGCCTATAAAGTAAGTGTAGCATGTAAACTGTTATTGAATAATACTGAAATAATGAAATCACATGCTCTATCGAATGTGTCGTCAACTCAGCAATATTCCGGAGAGTGTTGGGAGTCTGTGGAAAAATAAACAACGATGGCAGTTCCTATTTTAAAAGTAGGAGAAAGCATTATGTCACTTGCGAGGGGTTGCCGGAGAGATTGACAGCTTCTCTGAGTGAAGTTGTCACTGAGGCACCAACAGACTTTTTTCGGGAGGAGATTGGAGCTTTAGCTTTAATTTCTACATTTATCGCGGCTCTACTTCCCGCTCTCTACTGCGCAGACTCCGGTCCCGAGGTCACTACTGCGCAGACTCGGTCCCATATCTGCGCAACATGTCAGCGCCATATTCGGACGTTGGCGGCTTCACTTTTCTTCAGTGGAAGGTAGTGAAGACGCGTCGTCCGTATTTTTTTACGGTCTATGACCATATTGTGTCTAAAAATGTCTGTTGCTCAAGACTGACCTCTTGTAATGTCACAATAGGCTACACTCTTGTGATCAAAATCACAGTGTAGTCAATAATTTTATCCCTTAAAACTCATCTTTGATCACCAAAATGACATTTAAACGTTTTTCCTGTGAAAAAAAATTCTTCATGCCTTAAAATAGCTTGAATGTAACTCTACACCCTTGCTTCATTTAGTAGGCTATAGTCTACGCGTATCCGTTAATATGCAAATTAGCCCCGCCTCCACTCACTCGCTCAACTTTTACTCAAGTTACTGTAGTTAATGCCGCACAAGGTAGTTACAACGTTGTACACATAACGGTAATTAATATGATTAGTCTTTTGCTTGACTACATTATCAAACAGCTAATAATGTGTTGCTAATGTAACACAAACCATGTTCCCGTTCGCCATCTGTCTGCCTTCTAGCAAGTCAGCATCCTTAGAAACACTTTGAACATCATAAAACGTCTGTGGAGAAAGGCATAGTTCATCATAACATTATAATATTGTAATGAACCCAGTCGCCACTAGGGGCACTGGGGAGCCTTCTTGTCGTGGACTTGCATTTACGCTGCCACCACCTTTAATTCTAACGCGGTAAGGTCCGGGAGGAGCACTCAGTGCACACTCACAAGCCAATTTATCAACAAAAGTATACGTTTTATTAACAACAATAGCAGCCTTATGGCATTGTCACACTTTGGTATCCTGATTACATACACTGGTCATTTAATTTCATTCTACAGTGCACACACTTTAAAAAGGACACCCAATACACGTTCAAACTTCACAGCAACCAATAAATAGTGGAAAATATCCCACTTCATTAGAAACCTCTTAGCATAAATCCCTTGTTCTCTACGTGATAACCAGTACAAACAATCAGCATACAGCATTTAAAGGGACGTAGGCACATGCGACTGAACCTGACAGACAATACACAAATGAATAAATGGATAAAATAGTTTCGGACTTCCCTGTCCGTGTCCGACGACACCCCGCCGTCACTGCAAAGACACAACCTTCCCCTCCGCGGCAATATTAGAGGAAGTTTTCCAGATTGAAGCCTAATTATATTCCTTTTCCTCTCTATCTAGATGTTACCCACTGTCTACCTCCGGGCCAATAAGTGGTCCCCCGGTTTTCTTCGGCGCCGGTGGTGCTAGTCAGCCACGAACGCCACAAAACGACCCTTTCCCCCCCTGTGAACCCTGCAGGCTCCAATACAGCTCTTCAACAATGCATTATCAAAAAGAGAGACCCCCATTATTCTTCCCCTCCCCCTTTTTGAAACCATACAACAATTATGTATTGTCCACAGGTGTGCTCACCCAGCATGTCACTTCTTCCATGTTTGTCGCTATGGGTGACGTCACACAACATCCATGTGATCATTACAATATACACAATTCACCCACTATATTGCTAAATGTACACAATTGTTTCATTTCAACAGAAGAATATGCTGGTATGGCTTCTCTTGAGACTCCCCTGCTTCAAAGCGGTTATAGTTAATGATATGCTAAAGCCCTCTCACACATTGATGTGATTGGATACAAGGTAGTTTGTGACGTCAGAAACACCAGCGATTTCAAACAGCGTTTTTGAGACTGTCTTTGGTTCACTGGACTTTTAAGGAGAAAATACTCAGCAATGGTGAAGTTGACTGATGAATTTGCACATGGTTTGTGTTAAAGCATATTAAAAACACCACATAGACATATAAACAACATTAAAAACTTGATTTTCTCCAAAGGGGGTCTTTAACATTCTTTCCACAAAATGTATGGTTCTTTAGATAATTAAAATGTTCTTCAAAAATGGTTATTTTGAGATCCGTTGACTGAAAGATTCTTTGCAGAACCCCGAATGGTTCTTCTATGGCATTGCTGCAAATAACCCCTTTATTTTTAAGAGTGCGTTTTTGTGTTGTGGCTGAATTGTAGCATTTCATTAAAAATAATGAGGGGAAACATGTTGAGTGAAAGAGATGTGAGGTGAAGACGTCACAGGCAGCTGGAGAGAAAGGCATTACGAGGGACGTATGAGAATTACAGATATGTAGAGTAGACATTGAACTCGGCAGGAAGTCGTCACTCTGCATAATGAAAGCTGTTCTATTTTCGGATTCTCCCCCCATTAACTGTAAGCTAAACTTCCTGTCTCAAACAATGCACTTTCCTTCCTGGCAATTGTTTAGATATGAGCCATCTATAGAATAAAAGTAAAAAAAATCACACCACCACTGACACACCACCACTGTCGACCACAACTAGTGTGAGTGCTTGAAGAGAAGGTGACACATTAATGAAATTCTCCATAAAAAGGCCTCCTTCACTCAATAATTAAAGGTGACAGGAACATTCAAAGAGGTGTTTTCACTGCAATGACATAAAGAATGATTTTTGGTTCCTCAAAGAACCTTGCCGTCAAAAGAACCCTTTTAAAAACCTATTAAAGTTTTGTGCCAATAATGACCCATCAATTTTCAGACTGTGGTTCATGAAGTTTAAGAGTCTAGAAGATGAGCCTTGGGTCTAGAACCTTCTGGATCTAATTTGGAAAAAGTGTGACAAGGCAGAGTGAACCTCCAGATTGTGTGTAATATTTTTTTAGCCTATTTAGAAGTCTGATGAGACTAGTGCACTGTGAAATTTACAGCCTATGGTTGTCAGAACGTTACGGGGAAAACTATGGTAGCAACATTTAAGGTTTTACAGAATGAAACCCTCATATTCTCCTCATTTCCAGTTTTCACTTATTGTCTTTGGGGTCCATTCGGACGCTACACCATTATGAATGTTTGTGCCACATTGCATTTATGGTGTAATACCAGGCCTTAATTTCTGTGTCATTTTTTATAGATTTATGTGGGATTTATTGATTTTATTGAAAAATTAAACATAAAAAACTCTTATTTCAGTGTGGGGTCCATCTGGACCCCGAAGACCATGAGTGTTTTTGTTTTTTTGTTTTTTGCGCATACCTTCAGAACAACCGAATCAAACCCAGTTTTTTTGTGTGTGTGTTTAGACAGATAATGCAACAAAAGTCACAAAATTGCATGACACTGAGATAAACGGAACAATGTTTTTCAATGGGGGAAACATTAAATGCAGTCCGAACGGACCCCAAAGACAATATGAGGGTTCAATTTACAGTAAACTTTTTGTTTTATATATTTCATTAACTAATATAATAATATACCAACCTACTGTACTGAAATCTCTTTTGTATAATAATGTACTGACAACCACCATTAAAAACAAAGCTGAGGTAAATACTGTCATGCAGACAAATACAAAACATTATCATGATAAATATTCATTTAGCAACATAAGATGTAACACGAAACCTTAATGTATACATAACTGACAACAAAAAACTAAGAAGGAACAATTAATTAAATGAAAACCATCATGTGAATTTGATCAATTTTTCAATTTATGTCAATATATGGGTTTTAACAGTAAATTTAATTTAACAGTGTTTTTTGTAATGCCCTGTTAGATTTATTAGTTATTCACCATATATAAGAAAATGTTTAGGTTAAATACTTTTTTACAGTGTGATAATGTACATTCCTGGTGTGTCTTATTTGTATATTCGTGTGTATTCACCAATGGAACCTCCTGACTCTTTTTATATTTTTAATGTCTTTCAAACTCCACATGGCCCTTGCCGTTATTAGATTTGCTGCCTAAAAACCAACAAACCTTTCCTGTTTGACTCATTGACAAGGCAGGCTTTACCCGTCAGCAACATTTAGTTTAAAAGATGAGCCTGACATTACCTGTCAAGTGGGTTAGAATCCTGTAATAAAACGCTGATTGCTTGCCAGTGGTGTTCAGATCCGAAGATGAATCCGGCATTATGTGACGAGATTGTTCGAATCCCAGCTTAGCCGGAACATACCTGTTGATAAGACTCGGATTGGGAGACTGGAGCCACTGGGGTTTTCATTTTAAGCAGATAAGCGAAAGCTGTGGAAGATGATGGGAGTTTAAATGTAAACCGCACTGAGACTGAAGCAGATGTAAAGGATCACCCTTTCACATGCATAGTGGTGCGTTATGCCAGATTTTCTCAGACTCACACATCAGTGGCCGCAAAATATTTAGACATCTAAAATGCACTTAAAATGTCATTGCATTTGATAATATCAATCCAAGTTATATTTATTTTAAATAAAGATATAGCATAAGCACATTTTTCATTTACATGTAATCATTTAGCGGATGCTTTTAACCACATTCGAATAAAGTATGATGAACATCACATGCAATTTATTAAGCAAAACACTTCATAAAAAGACTTTTGTTAGGTCTATATGATAAAACAGTAGATTAGTTAAACTTTAATGGAACAAGTTCATATTAAATGTGATAAACTCCGCTAAGGGTGGGTATCCTGCACTCTTAAAAATAAAGGTTTTACAGCGATGCTGTAGAAGAACCATTTTTTGTTCAGTGAAAAGTTCCATTTTTCTTAGAGTGAAGAACATTTTAATATTCTAATGACCTTTTTTTTCCACTATAAAAAAACCTTCTATGCAATGGAAAGGTTCCATGGATGTTAAAGATTCTTCATGTAACCACCAATGCCAATAAAGAACCATTATTTTTAAGTGTGTGTGTGTGCGCGTGTGTGAACTTTACAGTAACTGACTTCATACATCCACGAAAAAGCACCTTGAGACCAGTTGGTAAATAAATCAATGCAATAATGGCTCAGGAAAGTGATGATTGTTCTAAGTAAACAGTCGGGTTCCTGAAGTAAAAACGCTTTTTTAAACAAGGAAATTGATTATAACGACAATTTATAAACCTTTAAAGACAGACTTACCATGAGCTACAAGGTTGTTAATCGATGGTATTTGTTTCTGTTGAAGACCACGTTTATTTCAACGTATTCTTAAAATAATCATGTTTAACAGTGGAATTCATGATGAAAACTACATTACCCATGATGCTATACAGAAAATTCCACCAATCAGAATCAAAAAAAGCAAAACACGCCAAAAGAGCTGCCAAAAGTGCATATTTTATTGAATTAAATAAAATCAATATTTGTAAATGAGTAGTTTTATATTTCTCCATCGTTTTTAATTCGATTATGCAGTTCGCTATGATTCATGGGATTGTAGTTTCTTTCCCTCACTAAAGCCATACACAGTCTTGTACCTTTTGTATTTTCTTTTTTTTTTTTACAGATTTAAAATACTTTTTTGCTTCAAATCAAAGTTTGTAATCATATGATTCACCTTTGGCTTTGTCCATGGCTTAAACCACTTAAAAGGGGTTAAAAAGTCCTTAAAAGGGATTTTAAAACTTTTCTAAAATCCCTATTAAAGAAATTAATGTAAAAAACATTTGGTTTCAGATGCCATTTGGTTTGATTATTTTGTTATGTAATGCAATAAAATGTGATACATTAGACGTTATTGAGTTATGCAGCGTAATTAAGGGCGAAAGAGTCACTCTGCGTAATATCTGTGATTGTGTAATAAGAGAGTGTAGACTGAGAGACCAAGATTGCAGACAATGGTTTCCACTGTGGAAAATTACTCCCACAGCTCACTGGGACTGTAAAAATAACTTAATTAGGTTTATATTCCATCCTTCTTTGATCTTAGTGTCATTAGTACTGAATCTGGAGGATACCTGTCAATCAAGCATGTTTTGAGCCTGTCTATTACAAGGATGATGGTTGTGTTAAGCAAACAAGTCTGGGTTACACTTTATTTTAAAGTGTCCTTGTTACAGTGTAAGTACTGAGTAATAACAAAGACTTTACATATAGGAAGACGTGCACTCCGATTACTTATGAATGGGAGAAAGTGCAACGCCCAATATGGCGAATAAGCCCCGCCTTCTAAATGAAAGAGCCAATCGTTGATTAGTAAAGTCATCGCAGCACTGCAGATGGGTTGTGGCTAGAAGGGATACAGCAACCGCCGGAAGTGAGGCAATGCACTGCATGCACTTAAATGCCCGAAAGGCGTTTCAAAGATGGCCGCCGAGTGAAATTACTTGTCTTAAAGAGACTTTGGTAATAATAACTACTTCCCAGACAGCAGTGTTAATTTCGTTGACGAATAGTTTTCGTCATAATCTTCGTCAACGACCTTTTTTTCACTGACGAAAACGAGAGGATAACTAAATAAAAAACTGTTTTGAATGACAAAAACTATGACGAAAATCTACTGTCATTTTCGTCAACGAATAAAAACGAGACGAAAATATTAGGGAGGGACGATTAGGGAAGAGATCCAGTCAGAATTGATGTCCTGTGTAATAGATGCGCACATTTGAATTGTAACGTGCTGATCTAACCGCGGGAAAGTGAGGCGCTGTTGTGCATTCTACAGGCTCACGCGACACAGCTTCAGACTGCTTCAGAGCGGGTCGCAATCAATGAATAGCGCACATTTATGCCAGATAATTGTTTATGAACTAATGCTGATGAATAATGACAATGTTTACTTTAGGATGTTTATATAGTAATATGTTTTAGACGGTTGTAACGATGCATATTTTATCTCCCTCATCTGAACTTGAATGAGCAGCCTGACATTTCAAAATAAGAGTCAATGTGTTTTTCGAGCTTGTTTATAATTAAAAGTCACGCATTATATATACGTTTTTGGTTACACAATAAACTGTATTTAATTTCATTCCCATTTAATTCATAGGAGGAAAGAAGAACAGTATTTGACATATTATTCAATAAAGTATCAGGGTTATAAATTAAAGTTATGAAGATTTTTTTATGGTTTTAGTTAACTATAATAACAGTTAACTAAAACCATTAAAAATCTTAATTACTTGAAATTAAATAAATGTTAACTGAAATTAAAAAATACTTATTTGAAGCTTTAGCTTAACCTGATATACTAACTAAAACAGAAATACAAAATTATAAAAACTATAGATGTTTTTAAAAAAACAAACAAACAAGTTAATTGAGCTCTCTTTCGTGTATTTTTGCGCTTAAACGTTCAAAAACGCACAATTATGTCAAGTAACAGTCGGTTATATAATGCTTAAATGCTCAATTAATGCATTACAATTTAACTATACTCATTAGATTTTAGTTGACTAAATCTACTGTAGATTTAGTCGACTAAAATCTTATGATATTTAATCGACTGAAACTAGACTAAAACTAAAAACAATTCAGGTGACTAAAATATGACTAAAAATAAATGGCATTTTAGTCAAAAGACTATGACTAAAACTAAATCAAAATTTGCTGTCAAAATATAGTGTCGGCCCAGATCCGGCCCACATATGTGGATTCCACATGTACCAGATGTCGGATCTGTGCAGACATTATGTCTGGGTTACTATAGGGTTAAGGTTAGCATTAGGGTATGGTTTAGAGTTAGTTACATGTAATTATGCACAATTTATAGTAATTACTACAGTAACTACATGTAACATGTAAATGATACTGTAAAATAAAGTAGGTAACACTTTATTTTACAGTGCCATTGTTACATGTAGTTACTATAGTAATAACTATAAATCATGCATAATTACATGCACCTAACCCTATACCAAACCCTAACCCTAAGTAGCCTACATGTAGTTAATTAATATTACTGAGTACTTAAATGTATAATTACAGTGTAACAAAGACACCTTAAAATAAAGTGTATCCATAAAGCATTACCCAAGTCTGTTTAGCTTTAGGCATTGAAACTTGTGCACACACACAAACAAACACAGACTCATAGACAGTTTGTAATTGGCATGTTTTATTTGCTCTTGTTGAGATTTTTTATATATTTACATGTCTTGAGATTTATTGACTTTACATGTTTTTTGACACAACAAAATTCTTTATATGTGCATAAACAGTTCGCCAAACACCAGACAAGCTCATATTTTGCTCAGTTAAAGACAGGCGTGACCAACACAAGATAAAGCTCAAGTTATACACCAGTGCTAATATCAAATTTTATTTAGTCAGTCATAACACTGACACGTACACACACTCACTCTTTTGCTCCCACCAAATCAAAAAGAGCTTCATGTTATCGATGTAAACAAATAAGACACACATTAGCCTAAGAAATGAAGCCGAAGTTCTCACCAATATTAAACACAAACCTGAAGTCACAGACTTTAGCCATAAAGGAAAGTGCAACACGACATAATGTGCTGTAAAAAAAAAAAAAAAGCATAATTTATGAGAATGAACACAACATTCCTCTGTAGATTCTCATTCATGGTAGATTATGAGATTATTTTTAATATTTAATATTTTTGAGTAAGGAAAATGCAGAAAATGACTCTCACCACACAATTTGTGTCTTTTGTAAATAAATCTCATTATGTGTGATAAAACTAGGTATTACTAGATATACTCTTTTATTTATACAGTTATTTTCATGTCTTTTTTATATATCCCCATCCCATCAGGCTCCTGGGACTCCACAGGCACACCCTGACTGGATTTACACGAACAGTCAAACTGCAAACACTGACTGGATTTGCGGGAACAGTCTAACCCTATAGACTGACTGGACTTTCGGGAGTTGCAAGGGTCTTTGTCGAACCCGTCTTTGTTCCGGGCAGCAGTCAGCTTGGTCAGGAGGGTGTTCCTCCTGATGCTGCTGTCCGAGTCCTCTTTGTGAAACGTGTTTTGGGGTTTGTTCCAGCAGGGGAAACAGCCTAAAAAGTCGTAGAGGAGGTGACCGCTGAAGAGCATGTAGATCCACGGGTTACAGCAGCTGTTGAGACTCGCCAGCAGGGCAGAGAGGGTCACTGCTGCGTTTTCAGAATCTGAGAAGAGAGAGATGGGGTGGAGTAGCCTTGTGGTTAAAGATTTGATATGATAACTGGAATGTTGCAGGTTCAAACCTTGCAAAAGTTGATACATTTGCATTCAGTTTTAGGAGGTGTTCAAAGGGTCTGCGCGTAAATGACTGCAGGTTGAACTACTGTGGCTAATGATGTTTCTTAAGACGCGTTTCCACCGGAATTACCCAGAACAATTTGTCCCAGGAACTTTTTTTCCCCCAGACCTGTTGCTGTCTGCATTTCCATCGCGATCTAAACTACAGTGAAGATTAGGCAAATTAGTCCGGTGACGTAGGACTGTGCGCGACTTTCCAGTTCCCGCTGGATTTCGTCCTCCGCAAATAAGCTTAATAAAGCCTGAACCTCATCGTCTGTCCATCGGTCGTATTTTTTAAACTCCATCGTTGATTCGAAAGGCAAACAAGTCTCACTGCACACACCGCAACAGACTTGTAAAAATGGTGGTTGAAATAAAATGCTGTGTGGAGTCAACCAATCAGCAAGTTCCACCCCCGAAAGTTCCTAAACTTTGAAAAAGTACTACCTCATGAGCAGGGACTTTTTGGGGGAGGAATTTTTACCCGAAACATTTTTTAGACCCCGGTCCCTGCGGTCGAAACGCATGCTGTGTTCGAAATCGCCCTATACCCTCATTCACTATTCCCTACTGCACTAATATAGTCCACTTGAAGGAGTGAATGAAAACGAGTGAGTGAATTTGGACACTGAGCTTTTGCATAGTTTGTGCTTGCTGCTTAATAATCATTTAAAACGTAGCAAACTGGCAGCTCCAGTAGTAATGAAAAGATTTATCTTGAACTCTGGTGTATAAACCTTAATTAAACAATTTAATAAATTAAAAAGGAATTTATACCTGTATGATATTATGCTGTAGCCACATTGGACAAGCGGTATGTAAAACGCCATCTGCTGGTCAACGCGGGACTTCATTCGATGCGCAGCGCTACTCTCTTAGTGCGTTATGGGTATTCTCTAGCTGTTGAGCATACATCGGTTGTACACTCTTTATTGCGATGCATTGTGGGATTGAATGAGTGCAGTCGATAACGTCCACTATGGTTTCGGACACCACTACAAATGGCTGTCCCTTCAAATAGTGCCCTATTCAAGGGTATAGGGGGCGATTTCGGACACAGCCACACAGTAGACTACCACCCCAAAGTCCCTAGTTCATGGGGAAGTTAACGCGGTGGAAATGCGGCTTTAATGTATTTTGTCATTTTTAATGTTTTTTTTAATTTTCTCTCTTAGGTGAAGCAATAACATACTTACGGCCAGATTAACTAAACAGGGCAAATTAGCGTGAGAGCACAATCTAGGGGTGTTCGATTCCAGTTTTTTTGGAGTCGACTCCGATTCCCGACTCCCACTGTAGAAGTCTATGGAATCGACTCCTCGACTCCATTTACTTTACATCAAAACAGGGTCAGAAATAAGACAAAATTGCAGTTGTTACACACTTAAATTATTTCCCCCAACACAAAGCCTTAAAATCCCCTTATTAAAACCTATGCAAACTTTTAGCGTGACCGTCCAAATTAGTCCAATTTAGCGATGACTTGATGAGTGGCTATCAACGTTTCTACCTAGCTGTTGCCGATACCTAATTTTACAGAGGAAAAAGTCACGAAAAAAACTGTTGTCGAGTGATGGCGCTAAACGCACATGAATTGTCTTAAAAGGTGAGTTAAAGATACTAAATACTAAAATACATACAATAATGTACACTTATCGATGTGAGTTTTGTTTATGATTTATGGTTAGTTTAATGATTATGAACACAAGGATAACCATGGAAAACCAAATCTATATTTATTGCATTAAGATACCATCAGTTAAACTAAAGCTAGCATGGAGGGAGCCTATGTATAATTACAAACTAAAGTCGCTGTGACTGTTTTCTCTTTCTAAAGTAAGCACTCAAATAATGTGTGTGACAAAGTTTCTGCGACAGCTCTCTGACGCGGTGTATTACGTCAGTGTCTGAATTCCTCGCTTCATTCCATTCACTCCTTGGATATAGTGCACTCAACTGCCATGCACTTTAGGGATTAGAGAATCAGTAAACAAGTGAGCGATTTCGGACACAGCAACAGAGTCGACACCGAGAGTCGATTCCTGTGCTGGAGTCGACCCCGACTCTGGGGCTATTCAGAGTCGAGGAATCGACTCTTTTGGAGTTGACTCCCCATCACTAGCACAATCCTATAAAAGCACCAATTGGAGTGGAAAGTTCAGTGCGTGATCTACTGACGATGCACAAATTAAAGAACACAGACGCAACCGGATCATTTCCATAATGACCAACACAATCTACCAGTTTGCGTTTGGTTTAAGACGTGCTTTTTTGGGCAGTAAATAATGGCGCAAACACCAGTAAAATGACGAGCTCAAACCTTAGTAAATCACCTTGCATGATTCATTTAAATACTCTCCTCCCATAAATTTTGCGTCTGAAAGGGAAACTCCTACAAATGCATATGCAATAAGATCAGCCGCAAAAATAACCCTGTCCACGGCTTTTTAGCGCTACTTTTTCACTGCGTGTCTTTAGTAAATCCTGACAGTAGTTTTTTAACGCCAAAAGAGGATTTGCAGTGGAGCAAGCTGTTAGTAAATCTGGCCCTAAAACTAAAATCAGTTTTTACTCATATAATAATAAAATCTTTGCACTGCAGTTTTGTGCATTCTGATTATGCACAGTTCTCCTGTTCCTCAAGCCTGAATGAATAAATGGTAGCTAGATCAATATGCCATCTCAGACTTATGAACAAAATATTTGGTTATGAAATCAATATTTTTTTCTTCTTCCATGGTGCACAAGTATGTCTCCACATTGGAAGATGCACTTCCAGTAAAACAATATTGGATTTATGTAACGAGCATTATGTAATGGTACCGTATATAAACACTGATATTAATGAAAAAACAGCAATACAAGCTCCTGTACCCTCTAATCTCAAAGGAATGCTAAAGGAATTCAAAAAAGAAACCCTCTGAGAGCCAGAAAAGATCTTCCCGGATAAATGGAAATTCTGAAAAATACACTGAAGCATAATGCAGTATGATTTTATTTAATTCTTATATTGTTTGGTCTCATTAGGAGTGCTTCCTAATTTCTATAGAAATCCCATTAGCATTCCCATTAGTAAGGACAACATGTATGCAGTTATTTTTGTTACACTTGGTTCGTTTTATGCCAGAATTATGCTTTGAAAACCCAATTACACTTGAAAGGAAAAGAAATGATGGGCTTGAAAACCCCCAAAATGAAATCAAAGAAAAAGATTAGTGGGTCTTAAGGCGAGACACTACAGGCAAAAACACAGTTTTTTTTCATGCTTCTGTCAATTTTGAGATTTTGGGCTTATTGGCTTTTCATAAAGTGTTTTGTCAGGAAAGAAAACATCCAAAATACACTTTTAAGTGTAGCTTGTATAGCACTTTATCTATTTGCGTCTGTAGATTTCAATTACAGTACATATCTTTAAAGGAGTTTTTTCTTCTCTATTCTGAAGGTGTTTGCTGAGGGGTTTGTTCATATATAATTTGCCTGATTTTATACAACATTTTATATATTAAAAAATTGTAACATTTTATTTATTTCTGGCTGTTGACAGTATTTTCTGATTTATGTAATAAAATGTGATAAAAAGAGATATCCAAAATGCATTTTAATTTATTCTGTAAAAACCGTTGACTCTGTCAAAAAAAAATGAAAGAATTTTTGAACCTGACTTCATCCTAGAAAGTTATGCAAATTAGTTCATATTTAATTAGATGATGGCTGATTTGCATATTTAAACCGAGAACTTAAAATAGAAAAGATGTTTGCAATTCTTAATGTAATCAATCAACTGGGGAAGTATGTGATATCTATTAGATTTTTTTTTACCCTATTCACCTGTGCTGTCTTGCCTTAAAAGTTTATATATATATTTGTTGTTGTTGTTGTTGGTGTTTTTTTGTTGTTGTTGTTGTTGCTTTTTTTTTACATATACATATATAGATTTCAACAAAATTCTACAACAGTTAGAGTTACACCGAGTGCGCAAAATAAATGTGTAAATCGTTTTTTTCGCGAGTACGTAACCATAGCAACAGCTGCACGATCGCCATATGTTTCGGACGTTAGCCTACGTCGAAAAAAAACAAAGTTTGTCACTATTTATTAGGTTTTTATAGAATTAAACAGCAAATTTATCATAAAAAATAATTCATGTTTTGTTTAAATATCTTTAAAACTTTGCGCTGGGGTGCCAATATACGAACCTTAACCACTCGCGTCCAGACGAAATACTTCGACCACCTGAAAGTCTTCGAATAATATACACTTTAAATGTATATTTACATGTAATATGTGTAACCCTATGGCAACTTACCGTCCCAGGAGAAGTTTTCATCCCAGACTGACCACATCTGCACAGTGAAGAACGGAGCCCAGCACACTATGTACGCCAAAACAATCACGAATGTCATCTTCACCGTTCGTAATTTGGCTCTCGAGATGACGGTGACGCTACTGACAGACGCCTTTCCAATCATCCCGTTCTTAGTGCTGTGTGGGGAGTCTCTCTTGGTCTTGCACTTGAAGTTCTTCCAGATGCTGTGGCATATGAACCCGTAGCAGATCATGAGGATGATTACAGGGATGAGGAAGATGCCCACAGTGATCCAGGTGATGTAGGCTCGGATGCCCCACGGCTCGATGAAGTGTCCCCAGCAGTCGTACACATCCGAGCCGTTCTGGATCTCGCTCAGGGAGAAGATGAAGTACTGAGGGGTGCTGAGCAACAGGCTGCAGAGCCAAGTGGACCCGATCATGATGTAGGCGCGCTGCGTGGGCTGCTGGAGGGTCTTCAGAGGGTGGCAAATGGCGATGTAGCGGTCCAGTGTCATCATCACCATCATATAAGTGGACGCGAACATCCCCAGGACCTGGAGGTGCTTGACTATCCGGCAAAGGAAGTCAGGTCCGTAAAACCTGAAGGTGATCTCCCAGCAGAGCTGTGGAAGAACCTGGAAGAAAGCCACCACCAGGTCCGCGAGACTCAGGTGCTTGATGAACAGGTGCATGCGCGAGCTCTTCTTCTTGGTGTTGTGCATGGCCAGCAGCACGCACAGATTTCCGATGACCGCCACGAGGAAGGTGACGCTCAAAACCGTGATCTCCATTTTGGCCACGTCTTCGTTCCTGCCGAACGGGTCGGTGTCGTTGCTCGCCGTGATTTGGTGCGACGTGTTGCCCATGGTTGGGTTTGGAAACGAGCTGCGATTCTCATGCGTAAAAGCGCGCACGCTCTCTCGTGTATATGGAGAAGCGCACGCTACCCCATGGGCTTCGTTGCGCACGGACGCTCGTGCGTAAAAGGCAGCCGATCGGGAGTCCCCAAGTGAGCAAACTTAGACTTGGAAGGACCGATGCATTTAAGTTTCAGAGACACGGATCATATTCTGGTAGTCCACATAACGGTGCCTCAATTGTGGTGATCTGACTCACAAATGTCATGAAGATCGTCTGATAAGTGTTGCATTCCTTAAATCCAGCCCCCACCGAAGAGGCTGACAAGCTCGAGAGCCGCCCTCTCTGTCCTCAACTTCACGCTCCTAACCAACACGAAAAACAACCTTAGTGCCAGTAGATGTGTACGCGCGACGCGCGCACTAATTGGAACCAACCGAGTGCGTTACGTTTAATTTATGATACTAATAATCATATATGTCAAAGTCTTTACAAAGCCTTTTTATTCTAAGTTTTCTTTTAGTTGTAAGATCTGTCGTAATTATAATTAGCTTTATATAAAACAATAGATGGTTTGCCATTTGGGAAATATAGGCTTGTTTTTCACTTGTGTAGCCTACGGTATTCGGTAATGACAAAGAGAAAACATTGAATAAATTCTCTAATTTGATCTAGTCCGAAATACAAATTTCATATAGTTAAGGGAAAATGCATTGAGTTTGTTCCACACCTAAGAATGTGTTGCACATCTTGACCTAAGAATGTGTTGCACAGGGACTTGAAGGCTACAGTCAGATTTATACTAAGACCAATTTGTGCATGCATGATGAGAAAGGATCAATAGTTATTGGCATTTTGGCAACATTTGCGTCTTGCGTTTATGAATAACTGGCCATGAAAACAGTGAGACACTACACAGCTCAGTCCTCTTTTCGTGTACTGTATAGCGGTACCTCCAAACAGTACTTGAAAGGAATATATGAATTCTGCACTATATACTGCACAGTATGTACTGTATACTGCATACTATAAAAGTATGCGATTGTGAAATACTATAAATTACGCTTACTTTGTTGTCGCATGAACTCACTGCGGCAACAGGCGTCCATTATCATCAATAAAATATATATACAGTTGCAAGAAAAGTATGTGAACCGCTTGCAGAATCTGTCAAAATGTGAATAATTTTAACAAAATAAGAGAGATCATACAAAAATGCATGTTATTTTTTATTTAGTGCTGTCCTGAATAAGATATTTTACATAAAAAATGTTTACATATAGTCCACAAGACAAAAAAAGGGAGGAAATAGAGAGCAAGCTGGGGTAAGTATTCAAACTGTAAAATACACTCTGATGAAAATGCTTACAATACATACCTAATTGCACATTAAAAAAAAAAAAAAAAAATTTTTGCAGCTTGTATAATCCATGTTATTTCAGATGCAATGTTTTCAACAATGATGATGTAACCACCGGTTTTCATGAGCCGAATGTGGTCACTGAGAACCAGAGATGCGAACAAAGGTTTGTACACAATACTTAAATCTCACTTGTTATACTTAAACACTTATGGAAAATAATTTTATTTGAATTACATTTGAATTTGAATTTACTTCACAACCGTTTTATATAGTATAAATGTGGGTAGTATGAAAGAAATTTGAACGTACTACATCCGCCATGTTGTTACTGTCACGTGACCTACTAGTGTCAGTTGCACTCACTGTCATTCGTAAATCCTCTCCCGTGGCCTCATGGGATAGTAAAGTGTCCATCAAATGCACACTTCAGAATATCGGCGGAAGTTGTAGGTCATTTGGGGACTTTTTGCCTACTGTGTATTCGGACATACTACTCTATTGCTGTACTGTTTTTCCGCATACTATATAGTAGGGAAGTATTCGATTTCAGACAGCATATGATGATGACCGTGATGTCAGAACATCTCCAGCTGAAGTCTTGAGTGTGCAGTTCATGAGGAGCAGGTGCCTCATTACCCATAATTCACAGAGCTACTTATGCTTACAATTATGAAGGATGTTTGCTTGAAGCACAAATGAATTTAAGATTTGAGCGAGGCTCTGATGTCAAATCTGCATTTGTAAAACTAATTATCACATGGCTTATTTGATTACATTTAAAAACATCTATTGCTTTTAGTGTATGTGTGTTAGCTTGCTATATGCTGTAGCCATTTTAGCAGATACACTGAAAAAAATGGTGTTGGATTTACTCATTTAGAAAGACACATGTAATTACAGAGAAACATACTCTAATAATCTTTGTTTTATTTACAACGTATATGCATTTAAAGCCACAATATGTAATTTTTTGCCGCTAGAGGTTGCTTATTCAAAACAAAGGCATAGCTTGATGACGTCTTGATTTCAGGGAGCTTCTATTATGCCGCAGACAACCGCTTCCACTTCTTCCGCTCATGCATATGTGGGGTAACGCAGTGCTGTTTTATCATATTACATACATTTGAGTGTGTTGAAAGTTGTGTCATAATGCTTCTCTGTGCATTTGCTCAGTGGCTACTATGAGACACTTTTTGCACACTGCAGTAAGAGATCGATATTAGGCATGGTAAAACATGGTACTCGCGGTAAATCAAGAAAATGAGATTTAAACAATAAGACTAACTGTGTTGAGCTATATAACAATGATTAGTTTTCTGTCGATGAATGTACCCAAACAGTTGCTCACCTGTCTAATAAAACACATAATATATTAAAGCGTCTTTGGTGTTTCCATGGTTTCTACAAAATAAAACCGGAAAACGAGGGTAACGCGGGTATGATGTCACTGATAGGCAACGCACAGACACATGTCCTGGTTAAATTGCTTATTTCTCTGGATTTAAACATCCTTGGAAACATTTGGATAATGTTTAAGTACACAATAATGGATAATGGATAATGATAAGTACACAAGTCACCAAAATATATAACAATGTTCTAGTGGTTTTTGGATATTTTAATCCAAAAATCTTACATATTGTGCCTTTAAATGTATAGGTTTTCTTATCTGGAAAAATGAAACAAAAATATTGATGACTCATCCTGCACACATTATTGTACAATCAAATGCTCTCTGGAATGAGAATGTCGCTCCTACTAATAAAAACTGGCTATTCGATACTTACTGTCCAGAACTTGCTGTTTCAATAGGAAAGAAAACATTTAATTGGGATATTTTTTTTTGTCATTGCTAAGTAGATATGAAAACGTTCTGAAATACTTCTTGTCCTCTTTTTATGCAGATCACTACCGTGGAGGTGTGGTGGGAAAAACAGGGCAGTCGAAAGCAATGCTAAATTACTCCAGAGTGGTTTTTACTTTGATCATTTGTCAAAAGGCAGATTGACTGAAAGGTTTCTGCAGTTTTATGGCCTGGGGTAAGTGTCTTGAGCACTTGGCGGCAATACAAATTGTGACACTCAGAGGGTGTTTCCAGATAGGACAGGGATTGGAGTTGTGTGGGAGTAAGTGTTCGTCTGTCTCAATGGTGATGTTCTTTAATCCCCTTTGCCTGATGAGCCTTCATTATGGACAGACATAATCAATAATTCTGCATGACACATCCATTGACTGCAATCAGCACTGGTGTGTGCTTAGGTTTCACCCTTAAAAGAGGCACATTTTCATTTACATTTCTTTAATATAGGTGATGCTTTTACCCAAAGCAGCCTACAAATGAGGAATACAGCAGAGCAGGTCTTAGCAAGGAAGTAACATACGAAGTGCTGTAATAGAAAGTTCAAAGACTGTTCAGAGGAATACAGGCTATACAAAATTAAGGCCGGTTTACATAGAACATGTTTGCTGTTAAAAACACGAGCGCAACGAACGAGATGAAAGTAAGAAATAGTGAAATATACAGAATTAATATACATTGTCCAAGTATTTGGACACTTTTGGACCCCTGAGTCACTCTTAAAAATGTCTGAATGTCATTGAATTAGAATGTTCAACGATTGTTTAGAGGAATACAGGCTAGAATATGAAAGTAAGAAATAGTGAAATATACAGAATTAATATACAGTGTTCAAATACAAAAGGGTTAAAAATATTTTAACTGAAAAGTAAAAAAAATTCTATATTTCTCTAGTAAAAAGGAAAAGAAAAAATGCTATATTTCTGTAAATGGCACTTGTTTTAATATTTTGTAATATAATGTAAATATATTTATGCATGTTTAATTGCATATAATACATATATATATATATATATATACACTCACCTAAAGGATTATTAGGAACACCATACTAATACTGTGTTTGACCCCCTTTCGCCTTCAGAACTGCCTTAATTCTACGTGGCATTGATTCAACAAGGTGCTGAAAGCATTCTTTAGAAATGTTGGCCCATATTGATAGGATAGCATCTTGCAGTTGATGGAGATTTGTGGGATGCACATCCAGGGCACGAAGCTCCCATTCCACCACATCCCAAAGATGCTCTATTGGGTTGAGATCTGGTGACTGTGGGGGCCGTTTTAGTACAGTGAACTCATTGTCATGTTCAAGAAACCAATTTGAAATGATTCGAGCTTTGTGACATGGTGCATTATCCTGCTGGAAGTAGCCATCAGAGGATGGGTACATGGTGGTCATAAAGGGATGGACATGGTCAGAAACAATGCTCAGGTAGGCCGTGGCATTTAAACGATGCCCAATTGGCACTAAGGGGCCTAAAGTGTGCCAAGAAAACATCCCCCACACCATTACACCACCACCACCAGCCTGCACAGTGGTAACAAGGCATGATGGATCCATGTTCTCATTCTGTTTACGCCAAATTCTGACTCTACCATCTGAATGTCTCAACAGAAATCGAGACTCATCAGACCAGGCAACATTTTTCCAGTCTTCAACTGTCCAATTTTGGTGAGCTCGTGCAAATTGTAGCCTCTTTTTCCTATTTGTCGTGGAGATGAGTGGTACCCGGTGGGGTCTTCTGCTGTTGTAGCCCATCCGCCTCAAGGTTGTGCGTGTTGTGGCTTCACAAATGCTTTGCTGCATACCTCGGTTGTAACGAGTGGTTATTTCAGTCAAAGTTGCTCTTCTATCAGCTTGAATCAGTCGGCCCATTCTCCTCTGACCTCTAGCATCAACAAGGCATTTTCGCCCACAGGACTGCCGCATACTGGATGTTTTTCCCTTTTCACACCATTCTTTGTAAACTCTAGAAATGGTTGTGCGTGAAAATCCCAGTAACTGAGCAGATTGTGAAATACTCAGACCGGCCCGTCTGGCACCAACAACCATGCCACGCTCAAAATTGCTTAAATCACCTTTCTTTCCCATTCTGACATTCAGTTTGGAGTTCAGGAGATTGTCTTGACCAGGACCACACCCCTAAATGCATTGAAGCAACTGCCATGTGATTGGTTGATTAGATAATTGCATTAATGAGAAATTGAACAGGTGTTCCTAATAATCCTTTAGGTGAGTGTATATATATATATATATATATATATGTAATCAGAATTATTGTCCTCCCAAAAGTAATAAGTACTTATTATTTCACATAAATTAAAACAATGGGGACTATACAAATCTGCTCAAGAATGTTTTTTCTTTATCAGTACTCATCTGGCTGGATCTGTCACAGTTAACCACCAGATCCTCCTGTCATCCCTCATGACAAAGGGCATCTCAGGACCTGCTCTCCAGTGGTTAAAGTCTTGCCTCTCAGGTAGGTCCTTCAGGGTGTCTTGGAGGGGTGAGGTGTCTAAGTCGCAACATCTAGCTACTGGGGTACCTCAGGGCTCAGCGCTTGGACCATTTATCTTCAGCATCTACATGTCATCACTAGGAACTGTCATTCAGAAATATGTCTTTTTCTATCACTGCTATACTGATGGCACACAACTTCTCATTCCAGCTAGATGATCTGACGGTAGTTGCTCGCAATCAGACATTTCTGCCTGGATGAAGGACCACCACCTTCAACTCAAACTTGCAAAGACAGAACTGCTTGTGTTCTCGGCCAACCCAGCACGTCATCACAACTTCTTCATTCAGCTAGGTTTGTCAACCATAACTCCTTCCAGGACAGTTCTATTCCATTCTAATTCTATTCTATTTTTCTGTATTTATTTATTTAAAAAAAATAATAATAAACCCTTGCTATGTGTACTGTGCTAGACTAACTGGGACTTGTCACAGCACTTACATATTGTTGCACTTTTGCTGATTTGATTGCTTCTATTGTTCTACTCATTTGTAAGTCGCTTTGGATAAAAGCAAATTATTAAATGTGAATGTCATGAATATCTAGTCAAATTAGTAGATTTAATGCAATTTAAATATTTAATTCCACTAGCCTAAAACTAGCAAAGCCTGTAATTAGTTTTTAAGTTACGTAAAGCCAGCCAATCAGATTGGAGAGTGGGATTTCTGCAAGTTCTTGCCATTTTGTGCATCTGGTGGTCAGTGAAACGACTGCGGGCAGTCTGTGTGTGGGTGCTTTCAGAGGCTTTTTTATTGTAATGTTGATAATGTCACTGGTGGGATTGGACTGCGCAGGTCATTATATCTGAGGCAAGCAGGTCTATGGTTGTGTACACATTGCATTAGTCATTTTAACAATGTGTTCATTGTGTAGGATATTCAGATGTAAGTTTATAGTTGTTCAGGGATTAATTATTCGCAGATGAAGTGTTTGATAGGGAGAATGTGGGCAGCACTACAGCGTACACCAGCAGATGAAAAGAAATGTCTCCTTATTTGAGAACATGAAGGGCAATCTTGAGGCAAGTACAGATCTAAAGATCATACATCCCTCATCTCTGTCTGTATCTCCCAGCCCACATTTCCGTTAACCTTGTTACCATGGCTTGGCTTGTGTCTTCCCACAAAACAACAGCTGTGAAGCCCATTTGCTGTTTATTGTATTGAAACCATGTCAGAGAGAGAAACATGCGTTTGTGAAAGAAAGGAAAGAGATGTGTGCGAGAGAGTAAATAAACAAGGATTTTAATTTCTGTCCCTGTTCACAGTTTCGTAATGTTTTTAATGTCCAATTTATATGCATAAAGCTGCAGACTACAGACATTCCACCTTTTCTGAAGTTGGTTTACATTTGGGGTTAATGCCATAGTTTTTGTATTTTAACAGTGACAGATGTGATGCATTTGTTTGAGTACATGAGCCTACAAGGATTAATGATCACAGAATAGCAAGCATTTATCAAAAATTGGCTTTTTTCCCCATATACTGTATATGAGATGCAATCTGTGTGTTTGAGTGTGAGCATGTGTGTATACGCCTTTTAAGAAAAAGCAAACGTGCACTTTAAAGTATAAATAAAACAGTATGTGTAATGTATGTGTTATGTTACTGTGTTTGTGTGGTTGAAACCGCCTTGTATGAACTATATAATTAATTTGCACCATTTGGGCTACGAACATGAATGATACCTCAAATCATGTTATTTTAGTATTGTTTATTTACTATTATATTAATTAATAATTGAATTAGCTTTTATTTTTATATTTTCAGTCGCAATTGCGTGTTATAAATTCAGAATTGCGAGTTATAAAGTCAGAATTGTGAGTTATGAAGTCAGAATTGTGAGTTATGAAGTCAGTTATGAAGTCAGAATTGCGAATTATGAATTCAGAATTGTGAATTATGAAGTCAGAATTGCAAGTTATTAATTCAGAATTGCGAGATATTAAGTCAGAATTGCGAGTTATAAATTCAGAATTGAGAGTTATGAAGTCAGAATTGTGAGTTATGAAGTCAGAATTGCGAGTTATAAATTCAGAATTGCGAGTTAAAAAATTCAGAATTGAGAGTTATGAAGTCAGAATTGCGAGATATAAAGTCAGAATTGTGAGTTATGAAGTCAGAATTGCGAGTTATAAATTCAGAATTGCGAGTTATGAAGTCAGAATTGTGAGTTATAAATTCAGAATTGAGAGTTATGAAGTCAGAATTGTGAGTTATAAATTCAGCATTGCGAGATATAAAGTCAGAATTGTGAGTTATTAAGTCAGAATTGCGAGTTATGAAGTCAGAATTGTGAGTTATGAAATCAGAATTGCGAGTTATAAAGTCAGAATTGCGAGATATAAAGTCAGAATTGCGAGTTATAAATTCAGAATTGCGAGATATAAAGTCAGAATTGTGAGTTATGAAGTCAGAATTGCGAGATATGAAGTCAGAATTGCGAGTTATAAAGTCAGAATTGTGAGTTATGAAATCAGAATTGCGAGTTATAAAGTCAGAATTGAGAGATATAAAGTCGTAATTGTGAGTTATGAAGTCAGAATTGTGAGTTATGAAGTCAGAATTGCGAGTTATGAAGTCAGAATTGCGAGATATGAAGTCAGAATTGCGAGATATGAAGTCAGAATTGCGAGTTATAAAGTCAGAATTGTGAGTTATGAAATCAGAATTGCGAGTTATAAAGTCAGAATTGAGAGATATAAAGTCAGAATTGCCTTTTTATTTTTTGGTGGAAACAAGCTTCTATATATTATCACATTTGCTTGAGGCTTAATGTGGGTTTGTTTCTCCAGAAGTAGACAAGCAAGTTTAGCTGAACCTTCCAGTCACAGGGGAACCGTTTGCTCTGAGCGATTAGCATAGCAAATAAGCAGTTCCACGGCTGTAATGTTAGCTGAGAGCATTCTGATGCACTTTATTATGCAAACAAGACTCTAAAACAAAGATGTCATGGCCACATTTAATTCAGTGCTAAAAAAAACAGGTCTTGTGGGATATAGCTCAATATGATTTACCCAAATAACGGTTCAGACTGTAGATTTGTCTGTTATGGCCTTTTTTCAGTTCATATCAAATGAAAAACGCTGTTGTCTATTTAGACAAAAGTTTTAGATTCAGCACTTCAACAGAGGCATCTTTATGATATTTTGGTTATTTTCCTTCCATTTTACTCTCTCTATTTTTTTCTTTCTGTGAAGTACAAGGTTTGTTTCCACCATGGAATAAAACGTAAAATAGGTAATTCTGATACATGCAATGACTATCCATTATGACATGTAGGCATTTTTATTTTTATGTACACAATAATAATCTTTTACATTGTAATCCTTTTATTTTTAATATTTGGCATGTTTGTGTGCTGCTGTGTGTGTAATAAGCAGAGTGTACGCGCGTTGTGCACCCGCCTATAGGCGCATATTTCTAACGCGCCCTTTAAATAACACAAAAAATACTGCGCCATTGACTTTAGACCAGGTTTTTGTTAATGGCGCAGTCGTTTTCAGGTTCCTCAAAATAGCAACGCGTCAACAATGCACCTGAACACACCTGGTTTTCAGACCAGCACGCCCATGGGCGAACAGATGGGCGCGAGTGCATTTTATATTTAAACAATGTGCCGCTGGACGTCAAAATGATAACTGTGTCAGGATGAAACTAGCAAAAAACACTTGCGCCGCGCCTGGCGTCGCATTGCGCCGGGTGTATGATAGGGCTGTATATCTCACAGTTCTGAGGAATAAAGTTAGAATTGCGAGATATAAACTCTGAATTGCGAGAAAAAAGTCAGAATTCCGAGTTTATATCTCACAGTTCTGAGTTTGTTTCTCGCAATTCCGAGTTTATATCTCGCAATTCTGACTTTATAAAGCAGGAATTGTGAGATAAAAAGTCGCAATTACCTTTTTTATTTTTTATTCCATGGCGAAATCAAACTTGCAGAGTAAAGCACACTTTTACGAGACATTTCGAGAGACCAACAAGATGGTTGAACCTGTAAATAATGGGTTGTGATTCGGAACATTTGAGTGTAATTCACCAGGGATCCAAAAGGAAAAGGCCAATAAAGACATACCAGTTTTCATAGTAACCAGAACGCGCGCACACACACACACACACACACACACACACACACACACACACACACACACACACACACACACACACACACACACACACACACACACACACACACACACACACACACACACACACACACACACACACACACACACACACACACACACACACACACACACACACTTGTTCTCTGGTTTTTCACAACTTGTTGTTTTTGAGGTTTTCTTATCAGCGTTAGTGACAGAAAGACATTTAGCAAATCACTTCACCAGAGGTGCTTTGTGAGTTTCATTTTGCATATCTCAGAAGCTGCTATTTTCCTAAAGGATTTAAAGGGATATTTTACCCTGAAAATGGAAATTCTGTCATTACTCATCCTCATCAAACCGCTATGACTTTCTTTCTTCTGTAGAACAGAAACTTTTCAGGAATGTTGATGCTGCTGTATTTTATAAGTGAAAGGTCAAGAGTTTTTCAGAAGAATATAGTGCACAAGTCATTAAAATACTTAGATTGTGGACTATTCATTGACCATTGAGTGCCTTTACTTGAATCCTGTTTAATAATTAATCCTTGACTGTTTTGATTTTTGAGTTACGACTTTGTGGCATGTATATAGGTTCATGTACAGACGTTCTTCCTGCTATAATATTTAGTATTTTGTGTTGGATATTCCATCTTTCATAAATGAAAGCCAATACATAATTAAACCCAAGCCTTTACACTCACTGCACATTTCATAACCTCTCCCTTCCTTTCTTCATCTTGTTGAGCCAAAGCATTTGGAGTGTGTGTGCGTTTCATATTAGGACTGTTTATACTGCCTGTTCAGATAAATGAATGAATCTGATCAGAGAACCCCAGCACGCCGGAGGACATTCATTCTAACAACACACTTCATTTATTACCCTTTTTATGACAGAATGCTTTGTGACAGTCAGTTTTAATGGAATGAAATGGGGGCAAATTTACCCATTGTAAAATGCACAAGTAATCTCTTCGCCAATTTCCCTTTTTCTCTCTCTTCCCCCCAACCCTTTCTCTCTCCCTCTCTATTTCCCTCTGAAATTGCCTGTCTTGTTTGAAATTGAAGGTTTGGGGCTGGAACTATTTCCGGAATCAAAAACGTCTCTCGGTGGAGGCTTTTGTGATGGCTTGAAGGCTTGTATAGAAGATGTATAGAAGGCTTTTTTTCTGACTTCTTCTTTTTTCGTGTAATGTCTTCTCACAATATGGTACGCTTTAGTGACCTATTTTAAAGCAGTAAAACAAATACCATGTGTTTGTTTTGTATATGTTAGATAAAACTATAGTTTTTACCTTCTTGGCTGTAGCCAACGATTGAAATTATAGAAAAAATTGACATATTTTCAGTTAAGTTCAGTTCAATTCATGCACCGAGTTGCCCATTTTGCCATAAATTTAATTTAATTTAATTTAATTTAATTTAATTTAATTTAATTTTATTTTATTTTATTTTATTTTATTTTATTTTATTTTATTTTATTTTATTTTATTTCATTATTTAATTTCATTATTTAATTTATTTATTTATACTTTTTTATTTCATTTTATTTTATTTTATTTTATATTTTATTTTATTTTTTTATGCTTCTTATAATTATTTAATGTTCACTGATTTTGTGATTTTGTGTAAACTTTCTACCAGAGTTTTAATATTCTCATATTTTGGTAACAGGGTTGCAAAATAAAATGGAAAATAAAGAAAGTAAACTGGCCATAATATTTAGTCAACAACTGTAATTATAGAAAAAAAAAAAAGAAGAAAAATAAGTTCAGTTTAATTCATGCACCCAAGTTAACCATTTTCGTAACTTTTATTTTATTTTATTTTATTTTTTATACCAGAGTTTTAATATTCTCATATTTTGGTAACAGGGTTGCAAAAAATGAAACATAAAATGGAAGATAAAGAAGATGTTTATAAGATGTTTAGTTTGATCTCCTGAGGTTGACTCCACAAAGAAGCTCTTTGTTCCCTATTCATAGAAAGTGTTGTTAATAAAGAAGTGGTCCACTTCATCTCATCACAAGTGCACCATATAATAGAGAGTATATTTCATAAACACTGTTATCTCTGGTAGTTTTCCCAGATGGTGTTTGAGGACAGTGTTTAGGGCTCTGATAAGCTTTGTTGGAAGCTCTAGGTTTGCAGTGCAGTCAGTGTCTTTTGTGTGTGTCTGTGTGTTTTGTCTTTGTGTGTGGAAACTCTGGAATGAAGTAGATGATAAATGATCTATAACGCTTAAAGATCTTCATAATGGACCAGCTGTTTTGAATTCAAATCCTACAATAGCTTGGTGGATTATTGATTGATTCAGTCAATTAGGAAGAACTGAAACTGTTCGAACTTAATCTTATTTGTTGGGAAATGGAAGAGATGGAATAGTATTACTCACAGTCAATCTCACTGTATTTTTAAGGGTTTGAAAGTGTGCGTTGTGTGTGTGTGTGTGTGTGTGTGTGTGTTTAAAAGAGACTGTCCTCCTCATTGTGAGTGACTCTCTCCTTTAAGAGCATTTTCAGCACTCTCAGTGAAACCAAATTATGTTGTCCTCAGGGGAGTTGTGCTTATTTTTTTTTGTTTTTTGTTTCACACACCCACCCTATACATATAAATACAGATAAATGTAAATTAAAATGCAAGGAAAGCTTTTTTTATGCTATAATAAAAAAATAAATAATATAATTATTGTAATAAATATGAAATGTTTTTAATAAATATAATGTGTATATTATATATAGTTAAAGAGCTCACAATATATGTATATACTGTGTATAGACTTTGTAAGTAGGAAAACCTGCAAAATCGGCAGTGTATCAAATACTTGTTCTCCCCACTGTATATTTCAAATATATAAAAAATTATATCTATTTGAACATAGTAGTATACTGAAAGTGCAAAAATAATATAAAAATAATAAACTATAAGTATAATGTTATGTTTACTTAAAGAAAACTTACAAGTAGCCTATATTTGCAGTATAAACTACTAAAACTAGTAGTTTACTGAGAGTACACTTCAAAGTGTACTTTCATAAACTAAAAAATGTACTGCTTGTATTAAAATAGTAAACTACTAGTATACTTATAAGTTCACTTGTAGTACAGATGCAGTACAAATGAGAAACCTAGTTGTGCACTTAAAGTTTACTACCATTACACTTATAGTACACTTAAACGTATACTTTTATATACTAAAAGTGGGCCAATTTAATCCCAAGCAGTATTGAAATAGTACACTTACAAGTTTACTACTGGTACACATTGATATTAATATACTTACTACATAAAGTACTACTTGAACATTACTTAAGTATACTTCATAAAATGAACTTGAAGTATACTTCTTTTTCGTAAGGGTATGCAGACTCATCACCATTGTGGATAAGGCAGATGACAGTGGTGTCATCTGCAATCTTCAGGAGCTTAACAGAAGGGTCTTTTGAAGTGCAGTCATTTGTGTAGAGGGAGAAAAGCAGTGGGGAGGAGCGCCAGTGTTGATAGTGAGGGTCCTGGATGTGAGTTTCCTCTGTCTCACCAGCTGCTGCCTATCTGTCAGAAAGCTGGTGATCCACTGACAGATTGGCACAGAGAGCTGGGCCAGTTTGGCTGTGAGAAGAGCAGGCATTACGGTATTAAATGCCGAACTGAAGTCCACAGATAAGATCCTTGCAAAAGTCCCAGGTCTGTCGAGATGTTGCACTTTTTATATGTTGCTCTAAATAAGACTGTCTACTAAAGCTTCAGATAATGCTCTGGTGATGTACATAGCTGTATTTTTTTTGTAGGACAGGTCCATCTAGATGATCATGTTCTTTCACCACAGAGATTAAACTTGTTCTACCTTATACAAGGCCATTGGAAACATTTGAAAATATATAGTGTTGAAAAATTCATCTTGTGGTTGAAGGTCTACAGATGGATTTTGATTGCCATTGCAGTATTTCTCAAAGTTTGTTTTGCGTCATTTTCAGTGTCTGTAATTTTGAATATAAAATCCATAAGAAGCTGGTTCTTTCTTCGAGGGGTACTTGATAGACCTCGATCTCTTTTGTGCATTAACACCATTATATTGCTGTTAAAGGACATGAAATGTGTGTTTTGTCCTTTCTTGGGCTAAGCTTAAATAGCTGGCCGACGCTATAACCCTCTCAATCCAACGTGACCTCCATACATCGATCGATGAAGGCACATGCCATTCACATGTCAGACAAATGTGCTTGCATATGTCTGTTAGCTAGCAGAGCTAACATAGAAAATCAGTATTTTTAGCTGTTTCGACCTGTTTGTTAAACCCTGTAGATCTCAGCGGAGCTGCTGGTGTGCCCTGCCAAATAAATAACATGGTTTCATGATGAATTTATTCATGCGCTGTTGATGCTAATCCAACTGAAAGTTGGCTAATCCATATTGTGAATGTATTCAAATATATTATTTTCTGTGCGTTGACATCCATAGTGATAAAAATGGGAGGAAAATCAAGTAATGTGATTGAAATTAGAGCATTATTCTGGACTTTGGCTTCAGGCTCAACATAATAAATGGGCAGATTTGGAAATCTTTAATATAATTTCTTAATAATAAACAAATAGCATTTATAAGAAGGGGTCCACACCACAAATAACAATAATGGCACAGAAAAACATTATCGTTGGAATCACTTTCAGAAAGTTTTTTTTCCATCTGATGAATGGTAAAAACATTGACAGCCAATCAGAATCCACCTGACTTTAATGAGCTCGAGCATTTGAATCAGTAGATGACAGAACTGCAGCGTGTTATTAGAATAACAGAGTGATATCGTCCATTGGTGTGGACGCCACTATCATTATCATTATCTTTGTAGTTATCATTCTTGGCGTGAACAGCCTTAAAATAGAAACTGTTACAATGATCTTTGACTTGCCCTCCCTATGCATTCACTGCCAATAATTACTCTAATTAGCGCCCTGCAGACATCGCACACTTTTGTTGTTGTGTAGCAATGTATAAGAGACACCAGACAAAGAAATACTGAAATACTGAAACTTTTGAATCCATTCTACGGATGAAAAGAGAATTTGAACAGACAGTTCGGCTTAAAATGAAAAGAATGGCATTTTCGATTCACCCTCATCATCAAAATATGAGGAAAATATTGTATTTATATATATATATATATATATATATATATATATTAAATATGAGGAAAGAACAAAACACTAAATAATTTGGTTAAGGTATTTATCTGACAAAATTATTTGGGAAGAGCGGCAAACTACAGCTATGCTTTACTATGCAAAGAAAACCAATGAGCTTACATTGACTACAACCTAATCAGTTATTAATATTCAGTTGGATCTCTCTTGTTCATGATTTCTTTGTATGACAGCAAGGCCAAAAATGATGTCCGCAAAATTTGGCATGTTTCATTGCTTTATCACAAATAGAACAATTGACTCCGAGCACAACTACACACAAAATCTTTAACAAATTTGTAATAATATTTGAATAAAGGGGCAGGACATCACTTTTGGCAACTACTCTACAAACCGATTCCAAAAAAGTTTGGACACTGTACAAATTGTGAATAAAAAAGGAATGCAATAATTTACAAATCTCATAAACTTATATTTTATTCACAACAGAATATAGATAACATATCAAATGTTGAAAGTGAGACATTTTGAAATGTCATGCCAAATATTGGCTCATTTTGGATTTCATGAGAGCTACACATTCCAAAAAAGTTGGGACAGGTAGCAATAAGAGGCCGGAAAAGTTAAATGTACATATAAGGAACAGCTGGAGGACCAATTTGCAACTTATTAGGTCAATTGGCAACATGATTGGGTATAAAAAGAGCCTCTCAGAGTGGCAGTGTCTCTCAGAAGTCAAGATGGGCAGAGGATCACCAATTCCCCCAATGCTGCGGCGAAAAATAGTGGAGCAATATCAGAAAGGAGTTTCTCAGAGAAAAATTGCAAAGAGTTTGAAGTTATCATCATCTACAGTGCATAATATCATCCAAAGATTCAGAGAATCTGGAACAATCTCTGTGCGTAAGGGTCAAGGCCGGAAAACCATACTGGATGCCCGTGATCTTCGGCCCTTAGACGGCACTGGATCACATACAGGAATGCTACTGTAATGGAAATCACAACATGGGCTCAGGAATACTTCCAGAAAACATTGTCGGTGAACACAATCCACCGTGCCATTCGCCGTTGCCGGCTAAAACTCTATAGGTCAAAAAAGAAGCCATATCTAAACATGATCCAGAAGCGCAGGCGTTTTCTCTGGGCCAAGGCTCATTTAAAATGGACTGTGGCAAAGTGGAAAACTGTTCTGTGGTCAGACGAATCAAAATTTGAAGTTCTTTTTGGAAAACTGGGACGCCATGTCATCCGGACTAAAGAGGACAAGGACAACCCAAGTTGTTATCAGCGCTCAGTTCAGAAGCCTGCATCTCTGATGGTATGGGGTTGCATGAGTGCGTGTGGCATGGACAGCTTACACATCTGGAAAGGCACCATCAATGCTGAAAGGTATATCCAAGTTCTAGAACAACATATGCTCCCATCCAGACGTCGTCTCTTTCAGGGAAGACCTTGCATTTTCCAACATGACAATGCCAGACCACATACTGCATCAATTACAACAGTGTCCCAACTTTTTTGGAATCGGGTTTGTATAATCATGGGGCTTTGTGCACTTTGTTGTCCATTTTGGTTCTTGATTTGCTAATGTGAAGTGTCATTTTGTGGCAAGAGCCACATATCACTACAGAACAAAAATAACAGCGTATTGGTTTGAAGCGAAATGAGGCTGAGAGAATGATGAGTAAATGAGGATTTTTTTGCTGAACTACTCTTTTAATTAAAGTTCTGGACTCTTGCACCCCGTAGACTTTCTTTCTCTTAAGATCATACAGTGGGGAGAACAAGTATTTGATACACTGCCGATTTTGCAGGTTTTCCTACTTACAAAGCATGTAGAGGTCTGTAATTTTTATCATAGGTACACTTCAACTGTGAGAGACGGAATCAAAAATCCAGAAAATCACATTGTATGATTTTTAAATAATTAATTTGCATTTTATTGCATGACATAAGTATTTGATCACCTACCAACCAGTAAGAATTCCGGCTCTCACAGACCTGTTAGTTTTTCTTTAAGAAGCTCTCCTGTTTTCCACTCATTACCTGTATTAACTGCACCTGTTTGAACTCGTTACCTGTATAAAAGACACCTGTCCACACACTCAATCAAACATACTCCAACCTCTCCACAATGGCCAAGACCAGGGAGCTGTGTAAGGACATCAGGGATAAAATTGTAGACCTGCACAAGGCTGGGATGGGATACAGGACAATAGGCAAGCAGCTTGGTGAGAAGGCAACAACTGTTGGCGCAATTATTAGAAAATGGAACAAGTTCAAGATGACGGTCAATCTCCCTCGGTCTGTGGCACCATGCAAGATCTCACCTCGTGGGGCATCAATGATCATGAGGAAGGTGAGGGATCAGCCCAGAACTACACGGCAGGACCTGGTCAATGACCTGAAGAGAGCTGGGACCACAGTCTCAAAGAAAACCATTAGTAACACACTACGCCGTCATGGATTAAAATCCTGCAGCGCACGCAAGGTCCCCCTGCTCAAGCCAGCGCATCAAATACTTGTTCTCCCCACTGTATATATATAAAGCGAACTTTGCTTAACTTCAGATGTGGGTTTTGATGGGCTAGTCCAAAAAAAATGCACAACTAAACTTTCGGGCCCCAAGGAACACAATTATAAATAGATTAAGAATTCAGTTTGTTCTTCATGGAGAGAGTTTGTACAGTCATCATTTATTCTCCCTTATGTCGGTCCAAACCTGTATGACTTTAGCTCTTGCATGAAAAAACAAAAGAGGATTTTCAGTAGATGCTTCTTGACTCTTTGAGTTTTAATATATGCATGTTTAATTGAGACTTCAGATTTAGAAAAACTGGTCAGTCTATTTTATTTTTGCCTGAGTCACGTCTTTGGTGTTTTAGGGTAAAAAGGACCTGTACTTTAGGTTGCAACTTGCAAGTAGCTATTGAACTGGAAAATATTGTAGAATAGGGTTTTTGTATGTCTTTGAGCTTTTTAGGGGGAAATGCGTCACTGTTTGGATTTAAATAGGTAAATGCTTAAGAGTCTATGACTGGATTATTGCAGTGATTATCATGTTTCTAGCATGCTATATGTTTGGCAACAGTTCTTCTAACCCTTGCTTGACTCTTGCATTGTCAATACAAGATCTTGACCAAAAATTGATGCACCTCTTGATGGAAATAAATGTTGTGACGTTATTTCCATCAAGAGATGCATCAATTTTTGGTCAATCTTGTATTGACAATGCAAGAGTCAAGCACTCTGTAAAGTCTCCCCCATCACATCCCAAAGACTTTCAATGAATTTAAGGTCTGGACTCAGAGGTGCCAATTCATGTGTGAAAATGATTGTTCATGCTCCCTCCCTACCATTCTTTCACAGTTTGAGCTGATGAATCTTGACATTGTCATCCTGGAATACGGCCATGATGTGTCTTCCTACATGGTTGTTTAAGAAAGAAGCTACACACTCCATCAATTAGGCCGTGTGTCCACCAAAGCGTTTTTAGCCAGCTGAACCGTGACATATCGATCTCTAGCTCGCATGAGCTTGCATTTCCGGTCTGACGCACTCGCATGCTTTTGGATGGATGTCAATGGAACGAAAAGTGCAGTGTGACCGCCCACTTTAGGGTTAGAAGAACTGTTACCAAACATAACATGCTATAAACATAAAAATTACTGCAATAATGATCCAATCATTTAGATTAGCATTTGCCTTTTTAAAGGAACACTCCACTTTTTTTGAAAATAGGATCATTTTCCAACTCCCCTAGAGTTAAACAGTTTTCGAATCCATTCAGCCGATCTCTGGGTCTGGCGGTAGAACTTTTAGCATAGCTTAGCATAGATCATTGAATCTGATTAGACCGTTAGCATCTCGCTCAAAAATCACCAAAGACTTTCGTTATTTTTCCTATTTAAAACTTGCCTCTTCTATAGTTACATCGTGTACTAAGACCGATGGAAAATGAAAAGTTGCGATTTTCTAGGCTGATATGTCTAGGAACTATACTCTCATTCCTGCGTAATAATCAAGGAACTTTGCTGCCATACCATGAGTGCAGCAGGCGCAATGATATTACGCAGCACCTGAAAATAGTCCCCAGCACTCTCTCTGTGCAAGCAGGTTGTCACGTTGGTTATGTTGCCGGAAGTTAGCCTATTTTCAGGCGCTGCGTAATATCATTGCGCCTGCTGCACCCATGGTACGGCAGCAAAGTTCCTTGATTATTACGCAGGAATGAGAGTATAGTTCCTAGCCATATCGGCCTAGAAAATCGCAACTTTTCATTTTCCATCGGTCTTAGTACACGATGTAACTACAGAAGAGGCAAAAATATCGAAACTCTTTGGTCATTTTTTTGAGCGAGATGCTAACAGTCTAAACAGATTCAATGATCTATGCTAAGCTATGCTAAAAGTGCTACCGCCAGACCCGGAGATCGGCTGAATGGATTCAAAAATGGTAAAACTCAACTGTTTAACTCTAGGGGAGTTGGAAAATGAGCCTATTTTCAAAAAAAGTGGAGTGTTCCTTTAAATCCAAACAGCGACTTTTTTTTTGCCGGGCAGTGTATTTTGACACATCTGCATACCTCAAAAAGCCTGATAGCAGGAAAAATAACGGGATTCTTTCTGTGATGCTCAGTCCCTCTCTCAATGCATCACAACACTGTTGACATTTTTTACTTCTTTAAAAAGTATCACTTTTATTGACAGCTAGCAAAACAAAGTGTACATGGTGTGAATCTAAGATTGTATTTGATACTAGATAAAAAAGTTTGTCGAGACAAACTTTAAGTTGGCTTGAGAAAGCCGGACCAGAAAGTTTGAAAAAGTTTTAAAAGCTTAAAGTTTGAAGATTTTCAGTTTAAAGTAGTTTGAAGTTTAAAGTTTGACATGTTTGAAGTCTATCAGAAAACAGCTATGTGGTTGCTAGGGTACTCAGGTGGTTGCTATGTGGTTGCTAGGGTACTCAGGGTGGTTGCTAAGGTCTTGCTATGTGGTTGCTAGGGTACTCAGGTGGTTACTAGGGTGGTTGCTATGCAGTTGCTAGGGTACTTGGGGTGGTTGCTAAGGTGTTGCTATGCGGTTACTAAGGTATTCTGGGTGGTTGCTAGGGTACTCTGAGTGATTGCTAGGGTCTTGCTATGTGGTTTCTAGGGTACTCGGGTGGTTGCTATGCGGTTGCTAGGATACTTGGGGTGGTTGCTAGGGTGTTGCTATGCGGTTGCTATGGTACTTAGGTGGTTGCTAGGGTGGTTGCTATGTGGTTGCTAGGGTACTTGGGGTGGTTACTAAGGTCTTGCTACGTGGTTGCTAGGGTACTCAGGTGGTTGCTAGGGTGGTTGCTATGCAGTTGCTAAGGTAATCAGGGTGGTTGCTAGGGTGTTGCTATGTGGTTGCTATTAGCATGTTGTTAGCATGATGCTAACACAATTAGCATTTTGCTATCATGTTGGCATCGTGCCAGCAACATGCTAATTGTGTTAGCGTAACACAATTAGCATGTTGCTGGCACGATGCCAACATGCTTAGCATGTTGCTAGCATGATTAGCTAACACAATTAGCATGTTGCTATCATCATGCTAACATGATTACCATGTTGCTAACATGATGCTAACACGATTTACCACTTTGCTAGCATGGTTTACCATGATTTACCATGTTCAAGTATGATTTACCATAGTTTACCACGATTTACCACGTTCTAGTATGATTTACCATGATTCTAGCATGATTTACCATGTTCTAGTATGATTTACCATAGTTTACCACGATTTACCATGTTCTAGTATGATTTACCATGATTCTAGCATGATTTACCATAGTTTACCACGATTTACCACGTTCTAGTATGATTTACCATGTTCTAGCATGATTTACCATAGTTTACCACGATTTACCACGTTCTAGTATGATTTACCATGATTCTAGCATGATTTACCATAGTTTACCAGGATTTACCATAGTTTACCACGATTTACCACGTTCTAGTATGATTTACCATGTTCTAGCATGATTTACCATAGTTTACCACGATTTACCACGTTCTAGTATGATTTACCATGTTCTAGCATGATTTACCATAGTTTACCATGATTTACCACGTTCTAGTATGATTTACCATGATTCAGACAGACAGACAGACAGATAGAAATAGTCAGATGATATAGATAGATAGATAGATAGATAGATAGATAGATAGATGATAGATAGATTAGATTAGATTAGATAGATAGATACAAACCCGATTCCAAAAAAGTTGGGACACTGTACAAATTGTGAATAAAAACAGAATGCAATGATGTGGAAGTTTCAAATTTCAATATTTTATTCAGAATACAACATAGATGACATATCAAATGTTTAAACTGAGAAAATGTATCATTTTAAGGGAAAAATAAGTTGATTTTAAATTTCATGGCATCAACACATCTCAAAAAAGTTGGGACAAGGCCATGTTTACCACTGTGTGGCTTCCCCTCTTCTTTTTATAACAGTCTGCAAACGTCTGGGGACTGAGGAGACAAGTTGCTCAAGTTTAGGAATAGGAATGTTGTCCCATTCTTGTCTAATACAGGCTTCTAGTTGCTCAACTGTCTTAGGTCTTCTTTGTCGCATCTTCCTCTTTATGATGCGCCAAATGTTTTCTATGGGTGAAAGATCTGGACTGCAGGCTGGCCATTTCAGTACCCGGATCCTTCTTCTACGCAGCCATGATGTTGTAATTGATGCAGTATGTGGTCTGGCATTGTCATGTTGGAAAATGCAAGGTCTTCCCTGAAAGAGACGACGTCTGGATGGGAGCATATGTTGTTCTAGAACTTGGATATACCTTTCAGCATTGATGGTGCCTTTCCAGATGTGTAAGCTGCCCATGCCACACGCACTCATGCAACCCCATACCATCAGAGATGCAGGCTTCTGAACTGAGCGCTGATAACAACTTGGGTTGTCCTTGTCCTCTTTAGTCCGGATGACATGGCATCCCAGTTTTCCAAAAAGAACTTCAAATTTTGATTCGTCTGACCACAGAACAGTTTTCCACTTTGCCACAGTCCATTTTAAATGAGCCTTGGCCCAGAGAAAACGCCTGCGCTTCTGGATCATGTTTAGATATGGCTTCTTTTTTGACCTATAGAGTTTTAGCCGGCAACGGCGAATGGCACGGTGGATTGTGTTCACCGACAATGTTTTCTGGAAGTATTCCTGAGCCCATGTTGTGATTTCCATTACAGTAGCATTCCTGTATGTGATGCAGTGCCGTCTAAGGGCCCGAAGATCACGGGCATCCAGTATGGTTTTCCGGCCTTGACCCTTACGCACAGAGATTGTTCCAGATTCTCTGAATCTTTGGATGATATTATGCACTGTAGATGATGATAACTTCAAACTGTTTGCAATTTTTCTCTGAGAAACTCCTTTCTGATATTGCTCCACTATTTTTTGCCGCAGCATTGGGGGAATTGGTGATCCTCTGCCCATCTTGACTTCTGAGAGACACTGCCACTCTGAGAGGCTCTTTTTATACCCAATCATGTTGCCAATTGACCTAATAAGTTGCAGATTGGTCCTCCAGCTGTTCCTTATATGTACATTTAACTTTTCCGGCCTCTTATTGCTACCTGTCCCAACTTTTTTGGAATGTGTAGCTCTCATGAAATCCAAAATGAGCCAATATTTGGCATGACATTTCAAAATGTCTCACTTTCAACATTTGATATGTTATCTATATTCTATTGTGAATAAAATATAAGTTTATGAGATTTGTAAATTATTGCATTCCTTTTTTATTCACAATTTGTACAGTGTCCCAACTTTTTTGGAATCGGGTTTGTAGAATGGGAGTTCAAATGAGTCTCAGTGGTTTAGAAATAGTACATAGAATGGCAGCTTGATTGAGTCTAATGGGCTTCAGTGTTTAGATTTGAATTTTGTCAGTTGGAGTTTGAATAGTCTTGGCTCATCTGAACATTCTCTCTCATCATTGGCTCTCCCAAGCCAACTTAATTATGGTAGTCATATTTCATTAATGTGCTACTTCATTTACTGCAATTCCGAAATCCCAGCATTGACATCATCGGTCAAGCTCATGCAAGGTTTTCTCGCAAGATCCTTGCGTCAGAAGCTTTCCTTTCACTTTTGCTATAAAAAAAGCCTTTATTCAAACCTATCATGAGTTTTTTGTAATGGCCACAGTAATATCTGAATAAAAGTGCAAATGACAGAGGGTTTGGGTCGTCTGAGCCTGATAATGACGGCTGGAAAAGAGAAGTCAAAGCAAAAAGTTAGTGGGGATTAGTTTAATTTTTGTTTGTTTTCTAAATTGTATTCATTTGTACACTAGCTTGAATTGAGGTTCAAAGGATTTCTTTCCATAACCGCCCATACTATGTCAGCTTATGGGAATCATTGTGTTTTCTTGAAAAATGCCTTTTGTTCGCAGCCTTTGACTGAGATTAATCACAGTCCATCGGGCATTGATTTAACCCGTCCTTTTATAAAATCTGAAACGCAACACATTTACAGTGTTTTATATGTTCTCATTCATTCCACTAATTCGCTCTGATACTAGCTTCTGTTCAAAATCGCTTTGTCAGTTCTTTTAAAATCCATCAAAGCCTGAAACATGATAAGAACAACATCAGAAATGACCCCCCCCCCCCATTTGATCATCAGCCATGTATCCAAGCTTCAGTAATCTTTTAATCAGCTTCAATAATGCCTGCCATGACTGAATCATGTATAAAGCATTTTTCAAATTTCAACCACCTATGCATTTGCATTTGGACAGTCTGGGATGAGTCGCGTGATTAGGGAGTTTTTATGTCCTTCCTTTCCTTTCAAGACATCGCATAAGACATTATGACCCAAGACCAGTTGTGAAGAATGAAGACCAAGAGTCAGGAGTGCAATTCATTAAAGAAACATTTACTGAAGAATATTTTGCAGTTTCATTAGCAGAAGCCAGCTTCAAGTCTCACAAGGAGTTTGTAGGCCGCGCTCCCCCTCGACCAGCTTTCGTACATACAATTTCTCAACAGTTATACTGTTTTCAAGGTCTAGCCACATCATTACTGCAAGTTGAATGATTCTGACTGGCTAAGAGAAAATAGACAGTCATGGTAAATTTCCACACATTAATCAGATGCACGTGTCCATAGATCACTTGTTGACACTTTCACCCTGGAATTAGGCACGTAGTGACCTTCCAGGACTGGAGCAGGCGCCAACTTGTCCAGAACAGCATACTGTCACTACCTAGGATGCCCGTTGCACACCTTCAATACTGATGTGTAACACAGAATACTGCGCACATACACAGATACACAGTTTCTCCAAGGTTGGAGTTGATTGAGCTCCAGTTCTGACCAGAAAGTTTCCCAAAACATACTGATAACATGTGCTTTCTCTCAGTAAGAGATACAGACAATATTCACCATAATTCTTTAGTGTTTCAGTAAAAGAAAATATAAAATGAATAAAATATAATATAAAATGAAAGACAAATCCATATTTCATCTCTGGAAGCCGGGCTAAGTGAGTAAGCACTGTTACTGCACTCCTGGCATGTTAGGGGTGTGTGATACCTCCGAAATCCAAACACACGACAACATGTTCTGCTATCAAGTGTTTAGCGACACATCACACATCCCTAGGCCAAACCCTCAGTCACTCCTCAGAGACCAAATACAAACTTTAGAAAACATACATATATAGAGGATAAATATTGACCAAGGCTTTGATTATAAATTTAATTAGCATATATATATAAACAAACCCGATTCCAAAAAAGTTGGGACACTGTACAAATTGTGAATAAAAAAGGAAACCAATAATTTACAAATCTCATAAACTTATATTTTATTCACAATAGAATATAGATAACATATCAAATGTTGAAAGTGAGACATTTTGAAATGTCATGCCAAATATTGGCTCATTTTGGATTTCATGAGAGCTACACATTCCAAAAAAGTTGGGACAGGTAGCAATAAGAGGCCGGAAAAGTTAAATGTACATAAAAGGAACAGCTGGAGGACCAATTTGCAACTTATTAGGTCAACTGGCAACATGATTGGGTATAAAAAGAGCCTCTCAGAGTGGCAGTGTCTCTCAGAAGTCAAGATGGGCAGAGGATCACCAATTCCCCCAATGCTGCGGCGAAAAATAGTGGAGCAATATCAGAAAGGAGTTTCTCAGAGAAAAATTGCAAAGAGTTTGAAGTTATCATCATCTACAGTGCATAATATCATCCAAAGATTCAGAGAATCTGGAACAATCTCTGTGCGTAAGGGTCAAGGCCGGAAAACCATACTGGATGCCCGTGATCTTCGGGCCCTTAGACGGCACTGCATCACATACAGGAATGCTACTGTAATGGAAATCACAACATGGGCTCAGGAATACTTCCAGAAAACATTGTCGGTGAACACAATCCACCGTGCCATTCGCCGTTGCCGGCTAAAACTCTATAGGTCAAAAAAGAAGCCATATCTAAACATGATCCAGAAGCGCAGGCGTTTTCTCTGGCTCAAGGCTCATTTAAAATGGACTGTGGCAAAGTGGAAAACTGTTCTGTGGTCAGACGAATTAAAATTTGAAGTTCTTTTTGGAAAACTGGGACACCATGTCATCCGGACCCAGACGTTTGCAGACTGTTATAAAAAGAAGAGGGGATGCCACACAGTGGTAAACATGGCCTTGTCCCAACTTTTTTGAGATGTGTTGATGCCATGAAATTTAAAATCAACTTATTTTTCCCTTAAAATGATAAATTTTCTCAGTTTAAACATTTGATATGTCATCTATGTTGTATTCTGAATAAAATATTGAAATTTGAAACTTCCACATCATTGCATTCTGTTTTTATTCACAATTTGTACAGTATCCCAACTTTTGGAATCGGGTTTGTATATAGGTATATTGAAGCGGCATTGGATTTCAGAATCCGCACCCTTCACTGGTGAATGTGTTGTCTTGCATTATTTTTGCTTTCAGTGAAGACAGACAAATTACTCAAAGACTTCTCATGTCTAGAAGATTAATATTCAGTTCCAGACAGCCTGAAAAACTAAAAACAAATGCATATCACCTCTAAATCCAATTTAAGCCCCCGAAATTTTTCTACTAAAGTGCTGTCTTTTAAATCATAGTCAGACACATTCAGTTGTTGTCCAAAGACAGCAATGCATCTTAATTATTCAATGTTTTTCTAACCTTAAGGTTGGGAGTGTATATTTTTACACCAGTATATCAGGAACTCCCTATTATTTTTTGGCCAGGATACTCCTTTAAAAGAGATTCTTAATCTCAGAGAGCTTTTGTCCTGGTTACATAAATAATTAAGATACACAAACAGCTTAATGAAGTTAATGCACCAGAAGTCAGCTCTAACATGCCCAAGAGCACAACCGTGTTTACACCAAAACATGGATGTTGTACCCAATTTTAAAAATCCAATTTGAGGGCTTTGATCCTAGCCTTTTTCCATTAACAACCCCTAAAATTATAGGGGTGAGAATGTTATCAAGCCCCAACTTAACTGTAAATCTGTTAAAAATTGTTAAAGTGCCCCATTATGCTTTTTCAGATATTACCTTTCATGTTGTGTGTAATATGGCTGTTTGTGAATATGAAAGGTCTGCAAAGTTTCAAAGATCAGAATGCACAATAAATTGAGTTATTGTCTCCCAAAAGAAAGAAGCGATTCTGAACTGCCTGAGATGAGTTGTCAGTAATTCCAGTCTTAAGCCCAAAGTATACTTAGTTTTTTTACGCGTATGCTAGCGTATGTGTACAACCGAACACATAGCCTTTTCAAAGTATACTCCATTTGATAGCTGCTCGAACACAGGTGGTCGACACCTTTGTCCAGAGCTGCGTTATTTTTCTCCAGAAGTTATGACAGATAAAAATGTCTTTGTATTCTTTTAAACTAAAGTTGCAGCCAACTCCTAACCCCCTCACACAAGCACTTGTCAATGCGGGCGTCTGTTGTTGTTGCAGTCTCCGGTATATTGTTGTTGTTGTTCCTTCTCTTTAGTTTCGTTTTCTACTGTGAAACAACGGCCCAGGCCAGTGTTGCCACCTTGTGGAACAACTGATTAGTGCAAAACAAATTCAATGCATATGTGCGACGATTACAAAAATTGGATGGCGCGCATACTATTCTGGTGACTAAATTTGCACAACACACACTGTACGCAGACCCTCACGCGTAAAAACCAAAATATCCTTTAGGCTTTACTTCCTGCACAAACCTATGTTGGTTTGTAACAAATTTGCATAATGATCTATGGTCTTCATTGGCTGCCCACAAACAACGTCTACTTTGACCCGTCCTCGAACACTGTAGTTTTAGCTGAGGCCTGAAGAGTTTGGTTCATGTTGTTGACATTTCGAGAAGACGCTGTTTTCTGCACTGCAATAGCAAATCCACTTTGCTGCACTTCCAAAGGATGAGGACTCGGGTTTGAATTGATACAGTAAAACCGACGCCATCGTTACTGTTCGTATCACTGTTTATCAAGCACTGAGGAAGCCTGAAATTCAGATATGGTAATGGGAGTTTGGTTTCCGACACTTGCTGTAAGCAGTAGACCAATCACAACAGACTGGGCCATCTGACCAATCAGAGCAGAGTAGACCAAACACAACAGACTGGGCCATCTGACCAATCAGAGCAGAGTAGACCAAACACAACAGACTGGGCCATCTGACCAATCAGAGCAGAGTAGACCAAACACAACAGACTGGGCCATCTGACCAATCAGAGCAGAGTAGACCAAACACAACAGACTGGGCCATCTGACTAATCAGAGCAGAGTAGACCAATCACAACAGACTGGGCCGTCTGACCAATCAGAACAGAGTAGACCAAACACAACAGACTGGGCCATCTGACTAATCAGAGCAGAGTAGACCAATCACAACAGACTGGGCCATCTGACCAATCAGAGCAGAGTAGACCAAACACAACAGACTGGGCCATCTGACCAATCAGAGCAGAGTAGACCAAACACAACAGACTGGGCCATCTGACCAATCAGAGCAGAGTAGACCAAACACAACAGACTGGGCCATCTGACTAATCAGAGCAGAGTAGACCAATCACAACAGACTGGGCCGTCTGACCAATCAGAACAGAGTAGACCAAACACAACAGACTGGGCCGTCTGACCAATCAGAGCAGAGTAGACCAAACACAACAGACTGGGCCATCTGACCAATCAGAGCAGAGTAGACCAAACACAACAGACTAGGCCATCTGACCAATCAGAGCAGAGTAGACCAATCACAACAGACTGGGCCATCTGACCAATCAGAGCAGAGTAGACCAAACACAACAGACTGGGCCGTCTGACCAATCAGAGCAGAGTAGACCAAACACAACAGACTGGGCCATCTAACCAATCAGAGCAGAGCAGACCAAACACAACAGACTAGGCCATCTGACCAATCAGAGCAGAGTAGACCAAACACAACAGACTGGGCCATCTGACCAATCAGAGCAGAGTAGACCAAACACAACAGACTGGGCCGTCTGACCAATCAGAGCAGAGTAGACCAAACACAACAGACTGGGCCGTCTGATCAATCAGAGCAGAGTAGACCGAACACAACAGACTGGGCTGTCTGACCAATCACAGTATATATTTTGAGAAAATTAAAGGGTTTTTTTTACCTTTGATGCATGTAAACCTATTGTAGGGGACCTCCGAAACTCAAGGATCCTTTAAAGTAGCATAATTGGGCACTTTAATAGGAATATTGTTCCAGGGCTATGTCCAATCACAGTCACAGTGAAAGCCTGGCCATCAGTGCGAATCCTCGTGGGCAAAGATAGGGGTCAGTGATCCGGCTGTACTCTCCCACATTCTGGCATTCCCAGCGCAGGGGTTAATGTATCACCGAGCTGTTGATGTGGGAAACGCTGTGAAGGAAGTTGATGTATAAATGTGGGACAGAGGCGAAAGGAGAGAGATGAAATAAAAACGAGAGATGGACAGATGGGAGAATGAGAAACGTTTCGATGTATGTACCATTTGGGTTTGATTTGGGCTTTGGGGAATGAGAGTCAGCTGCCTGGGGAGCGCAAGGTCTCACATTCATCATTCACTCAGTAGGGAGTTACAACAGAGGCTGTCCTGATCCTAATTTGGGTGTTTATATGCGCAAATGAGTGTAAAATGTTGGAATTAGATTTTTGAACTTGGACGTGTGCTGCGTTTAGAACCGAAACCGAAGGTGTGTTATTCATTATTTGTTATTCATTATTTGTCCTGATAAGATCCTCTACATAATTGTTTCTGGAATTGGACGATGTATATTTTGCTGAGAATTCTTTTAATTAAAAAATAACAGGAGCATAGACTTGCGGCTATTTAACTTTTATGAAACGTGACTCTAATGCAATAAATCAATGCACACACACATATACCTATGTTTTTTATTTGAGTGGTAGAATGTGTGTGTGTGTGTGTGTGTGTGTGTGTGTGTGTGTGTGTGGCATATAAGGCCTAAAGCATCATTCTTATCATGAAGCAAAAAAGAGATTTATGAATGAAGGATATTTTTTTCTCATACTTACTGGAAAGAAAAAACACATGCACGCGTATGAATGGTATAGACGTGGCTTTAATATGGGCTTTATATCATAATTTGTGATAATACAAGTATAGAGTACTTCAAACAGGTTCATACCAAAGCTACTTCCTGCTAGACTTAACATGAAAAGGTTTAACATGGCTTAATGTTTGTATTAAAAACAATGACCAAGAATAGCCAAATTGCTCTTGAACAGTATTTATACTACCAATCATACATTTGGGGTCAGTATGATTTTCTTTTTAGAGAAATTAATACTTTTATTCAGCAAGGATGCATTAAATTGATCAAAAGTTCAACAAAATGTCCTTTTCAAATAAATGCTGTTCTTTTAAACTTCTACTCATCAAAGAATCCTGAAAAAAAACTATCGCAGTTTCCATAAAATATGAAGCAGCAACTGTTTTCAACATTAATAATAGAAAGAAGAAATGTTTCTTGAGCAGTAAATCAGCATATTAGAATGATTTCTGAAGGATCATGTGACACTGAAGACTGGAGTAATGATGCTGAAAATTCAGCTTTGATCACAGGAATAAATTACATTTTAAAGTATATTAACATTAGAAAACAGTTATTTTAAAATGTAATAATATTTCACAATATTACTGTTTTTACAGTTTTTTTTTTTTTACAATCGCTATGACAATTTTTTCAATACTTTTAACAATTTTCCTAAACTCTTAACACACCAACACACCTACAACACACAATTGCCAAAACGGTTAATTTCATGCTCAAAATCACACATTTTAAACTGAACTCTAACACTAATTTTCAAAATACAATACTACACTAACACAATACACTATGTCTACCAAAACTCTAACACATGTTCTCCTCCAACAGGAACATTTAGTCAATCATAGCACAATGTCATAAAAACACTAACACCAGTTGGAATTACAGAAACTGCATTATTTTATGTGTCAGGTCTGCCCTTATACACTCACCTAAAGGATTATTAGGAACACCTGTTCAATTTCTCATTAATGCAATTATCTAATCAACCAATCACATGGCAGTTGCTTCAATGCATTTAGGGGTGTGGTCCTGGTCAAGACAATCTCCTGAACTCCAAACTGAATGTCAGAATGGGAAAGAAAGGTGATTTAAGCAATTTTGAGCGTGGCATGGTTGTTGGTGCCAGACGGGCCGGTCTGAGTATTTCACAATCTGCTCAGTTACTGGGATTTTCACGCACAACCATTTCTAGAGTTTACAAAGAATGGTGTGAAAAGGGAAAAACATCCAGTATGCGGCAGTCCTGTGGGCGAAAATGCCTTGTTGATGCTAGAGGTCAGAGGAGAATGGGCCGACTGATTCAAGCTGATAGAAGAGCAACTTTGACTGAAATAACCACTCGTTACAACCGAGGTATGCAGCAAAGCATTTGTGAAGCCACAACACGCACAACCTTGAGGCGGATGGGCTACAACAGCAGAAGACCCCACCGGGTACCACTCATCTCCACTACAAATAGGAAAAAGAGGCTACAATTTGCACGAGCTCACCAAAATTGGTCAGTTGAAGACTGGAAAAATGTTGCCTGGTCTGATGAGTCTCGATTTCTGTTGAGACATTCAGATGGTAGAGTCAGAATTTGGCGTAAACAGAATGAGAACATGGATCCATCATGCCTTGTTACCACTGTGCAGGCTGGTGGTGGTGGTGTAATGGTGTGGGGGATGTTTTCTTGGCACACTTTAGGCCCCTTAGTGCCAATTGGGCATCGTTTAAATGCCACAGCCTACCTGAGCATTGTTTCTGACCATGTCCATCCCTTTATGACCACCATGTACCCATCCTCTGATGGCTACTTCCAGCAGGATAATGCACCATGTCACAAAGCTCGAATCATTTCAAATTGGTTTCTTGAACATGACAATGAGTTCACTGTACTAAAATGGCCCCCACAGTCACCAGATCTCAACCCAATAGAGCATCTTTGGGATGTGGTGGAACGGGAGCTTCGTGCCCTGGATGTGCATCCCACAAATCTCCATCAACTGCAAGATGCTATCCTATCAATATGGGCCAACATTTCTAAAGAATGCTTTCAGCACCTTGTTGAATCAATGCCACGTAGAATTAAGGCAGTTCTGAAGGCGAAAGGGGGTCAAACACAGTATTAGTATGGTGTTCCTAATAATCCTTTAGGTGAGTGTACAATAGACAGTATATTTTATTGATCATAGATTGTGTCTTTTGAAGCCTCTCCACATTCATTTTTGTTTTGTTGGGTTTAGTAAATGCATGCATTTTGTTTCTTTTGCTGCAGAAATTCAAAACAAAAAATAAATGACCCATCTCAGAGTAGCTTTATAGAATGCCCTTCAGTTTTCTTTCATTATCAGCAATCACCGTGTTGACAATAGCAAGTTCCTGTTCTTCATTTAGGAGCTTTCCTCTGCCCCCTGAGGGAGGTGTTGAATCCTTAGATAGACAGAATACAGTTATATATTACAGTTTTTCTCGATTGCTAACACACAATTCATGAAACAATTCACCATTTTCTCACAACTCGTAACTACACACCAACTTGAACAAACCTCAAACTTCCATGTCAAAATCAAATATTTCAGTCAAAAACGTATTCACTTCTGTCAAAATCAAACTTTGGCCTCAGATGACACACAAAACCTGCAAATACACAGACTACTGCACTGCCCAGTGAACACTAGAGAGATCAATTCATAACACTGTAACAAAAACCTCTTACTGGGATTCAAGAGTAATTTGACAGCTCAGCGTCTATTACAGTATACAACACAAATGAAAGAGTGCAGATAGAGTCAAATGAGCTTTCATTTCACTATTGTAACATGATCTTACAGTAGATGAAAGTATATGAAACAGTTGATCTTACAAGAGAAGAAAAGTTCAAACCAAAGAACTAAATATGAACTGTGTATGCAACACAGTATTGTATACTGTCAATTACAGTAACACATAAATAAAGAAATAAATTCGCCATCCTTTGGCCAAATGTCATTACAGTATACAGTACTATAGCAGTTTCTTGGTCTTCTGGCGAATTTGAGGGTGTACATGTGCTACAGTTTACTGGACACAGGATAGTGAAATGCCTCTCATATAAAGTACTTTTACTGTGTACTGTAACTATACTGTATGTGTAAGTAGTATAAAACCCTGTCCATGATTCTAATCAGCTGTGCTCCTGTTTATATTATCCCCAGATTCTGATTTGTGTGTCATCAGTTTGCTGCTGAATGTTTACTGATGGATAAATGTGTGCTATTTGAGTTTACATAGTGACACTTGAGTTAATTATACTATGTGTTTGTGTTTTCTGAACGAGAACATGGTTAAACCACTGTAAAATAAGGCCATGTTTGTGTAGAGTTTTTGCAGAAATCATTAAGGAAATTGGAATGTGTGTGAAAACAAGTGAAATGTGTTTATAGTTTTGAGAAATGAATAAATGGTTTGGGAAATTGTGCCAAATGATTCAGTTATGGTGTGTTAGCAATCGAGAAAAACTGTAGAGACCAGAGGCATAGAGTCACTAATACATGGTGAAAGTATTTACACTTTACTCGTTCACCAGCCTCTCTGTATGATAGCCTGTGGTTTATGACATGGTCTATGATAGTAGCTCTTATTTCATCAGTTACCCTAATTCTGGCCCTTCTTTGAGCACCACCATGCATTCTAATGCATTCTAACTCATCAACCTCTACCTTGTCCTTGTCCAGGCATTCCTCTCCCTTGCCCTCATCCCACTCCTCTCCCTTGTCGTGGTACTCATCTTCCTCTCCCTCGTGCAGGCATTTTTCTTACTTTCTTTGTGTTGCTCTATATTGTTCCTTTTTCACACAAGATCAGCCCAAAAAGGCCCTCTTTTACTGTATACTGTATACTGTAAGAGCATCAACACCTGTCCTAGATGGGAATCAGTTGTGATTTATATATTTGCATAACTTCAATCAGCTGTTTCTCAGTAACAATGGAATAAAATACAGGGGATATATTTGTGTTTGAATTCACAATATAAACAGCTGTTTACCTTGACTTTAGCCTATAAGGTTAGGTTTAGAACATGGTGTTATCTGTTCTGACATACAGTGTTAAAGCACTGGTAAATTTGGCAGTAAAAATGCATTGTTTTGGTCTTGGTTGAGCTTGTGAGTAAAAGAAGTTCAAGCATTTTAAATCTGTGTTAACTGTATGCATTTTGTGTCAAAGCAACAATAAATGTGTTAATTGTATAGCCTACACAGACAGATGTTGTGCTAACTGTGTTAAGAGTTTAGGAAATTTGTTCAAAGTATTGAAAAAATTGTCATAGCGATTGTAAAAAACTGTAATCAATGCAGCCTTGCTGAGCATAAGAGACTTCTTTAAAAATGGAAAAAAAAAAAAGTTTTACGGACCCCAAATGTTTGAGTGGTTGAATGTTTACATGTATATTAAATATTATAAGCCACAAGCCATGAATACAGATTGATGTAATCAGGCTAATAGACAGCAGGCTATTTATTATCAAATACATGCACAAAAAAAAAATCTCCTAAAGCCACTGTCTCAGTACATTAAGCAACGTTAAGTGTTAATCCATCTTATTTGTTTCTGTATTCAGTTCATATTTGTGTTTCTATCCTATTAGGGACTTTTTATACTGAGCTAATTATATTTTTTTTATCCCCTAAACTATTTTAGATTTTCATTAAGACATTATTTAGTCTGTTTATTAAGCCGTTTTTCCTCATGCGGACTGTTGGCAGCTCTCTTCTATGAAGCTGATTTCAGATTTGACTGACATTTGGACTGCAGAATGTAGACAAAACCTGACCCAAACACGCTCAGACGGATTTGGACATGCATTTGGCCGTTTTAAGAATAGTTAGTAAGAATGTGTAGTGTAAATAAGCTGTGTGAGAGGTCTTAATTTGAGTCTGCTGTTCTAGTCCATGTGATGACAAGCAGGTCAATTCAATAATGAAACAAACACAGACCCATTAAATTTTGATGTTTGTGATAACATGAAACCCCATTTCTACCACAGCATATAAGATAGGTAATTGTGAGATAAAGTGCAAAATAAGATACAGTATTGCCTATTTAGCCTCCTAAAGTCTTCACAGTGATATTCTCACTACGATTTAAATGTTCAATTCTTAATTTAATACATATTGAACATTTAACATGGTAAACCTTCAGCTTTATTTGAAAAAAAGCCATTCATTCTTTAATTGACCCAACCATAACTATAGAGCCACCAAAATATCCCCATGTCTTTTTCTTGAAATTTCATTCATGCATGCAGTTCAGTAATAAATGCCACACACACACAAACCCATTTAGTTAGCTCAGACATGTATAGAGACCACCGCAGATGCAATAATTGGTGGCCAATACCATGTGTATTTCCATAAACGATGAGATTCAGCAGCACTGCGAAACAGGAGATGTGTTGAAGTTTGTTTATAATATGCTGCCTCTGGTTTATATGAAAAGAATAGATCCCATGGCACAGTTTAGGATTATTTACATTTAGAAAAACTCTCCTCTGGGTCTGTTTGTCAGTTTATGTTCTGTAAATAGCCACTTAACATAAATCCACGATGCTCTAATGCGTCCAGTGAGGATAATATTGGAGCAAGATATTGTATGGAAGACTCTGTGTGTTGTCTTGTGTGTGTGTGTGTGTGTGTGTGTGTGCTCTAATGTTCTGTTAATGGTTGTTTATAAGGATTGCTGGAGTTTTGTGTGAATGGCTTTCATCAAAGCTTTACCACTGATTCCGCTCTCTAATCTGATCCTCATTTTTTTACACAGGCTTTATGCACTCAAAAAAATTATTCTAGCTGTTTGCTCAGTTTATTTAAATAAAATAAGCTGAAACAACACAAATCTTTAGTTTTTTACTTAATTGCCATTTTACTCAATTTTATTATGTTAAATTAAATTAAATTTGTAAAATGTTAAGTTAACCTAAACCATTTGTGTTAGGACTACATGAATCTACATGATTTCTGTTGCACTGACTGAAACTGAGCAGTGTATTTCTAGTTCCCAGCATGCTTTGCATAGGGATGGATCAGGAGAGTAAATGTTGAAATGAAGTGCTGTTTAATGTGTTTTTTAGTAAAGGGAAAGACCTGTTAAAGTTTGATGTTATATTTGACATTTAAAAGTTGTGTTATGTTGTGTCGATTTTTGAGGTTACCATTATCGTGAAGTGTAGACCTTGTGGTTAAGCTATGCTGTTCTCAATGAGCTGTAACTGTGCTAATGCCAGTGATGAGAAATGTTTTACTTGATCATTACTTGCATGCTACAAATGTTACACTTAGCATGTGAACAAGTGTTGTGTTGACTATTAGTTTTATAGAAATAAAGAAAATAAATGAGTTTGACACAGTTCCCACAGTCTAAATATGGTCATCAGTTCTACCCCTCTTTATCCTACTTTATCTAGTTGGAATGACATGATTTTTTTGATGATGCTTTAGCTATCTTCCTACAGCCACTTTCTATTTTGTGAAGCTCAACAATCTTTTGCTGCACATCAGAACTATATTCTTTGGCTTTACTCATTGTGATGAATGATTAAGGGAATTTGGCCTTTGTGTTTCCTCATATTTATACTCCTGTGAAACAAGACATCATAGCTGGACAATTTCATGTTCCTAGTCACCCTGGTGTGCTAAAAAATGTAAATATTAATGGGAATATACTTCAGAGATATTTTACAAATAAAAAATTCTAGGGGTGCCAATAATTGTGGCCAACGTGTTTTGGAGAAAAGCATTTATTTCATAATGTGATTTACCCCCCACTTTCAATTCTTTTACTGCAAAGAAAGGTTCGATTTTTGTGAATTTTTTGAATAAAAGATCAAAAGGATAAACAATGCAGATTTATTTTTTACAGCCATATTTGATCATATTTACCAGGGGTGCCAATAATTCTGACCACCACTGTATATATATATATATATACTGTGTAAGCATACAACTTACATATTATTATTATTAATATTATTATTATTATTATTATTATTATTATAACCTATATTTAAACACCTTTGTGAAAAAACAAGCTGAAAGTCTTTAATAATAATATTTTTTATTATTATTGCTATTATTTTCATAAAGTTGCTTAAATATTGGAAAATAATATGTATAAAGTAGTTGTAATATTTTTAACTTTGTCATAATAATAATATTTATAAATATATTTACTATTATTATTATTATTATAATATTTGTTTTATATATATACACATACTGTATATATATATAATGTATAAAATAAGCCCAAAGTCTGTTTAAAATGATAATAATGACAATAGTCTACACATAAAAATAACCCCAAGCAGAAACAGAAATATTGGGGTCACTTACACTCACCTAAAGGATTATTAGGAACACCTGTTCAATTTCTCATTAATGCAATTATCTAATCAACCAATCACATGGCAGTTGCTTCAATGCATTTAGGGGTGTGGTCCTGGTCAAGACAATCTCCTGAACTCCAAACTGAATGTCAGAATGGGAAAGAAAGGTGATTTAAGCAAATTTGAGCGTGGCATGGTTGTTGGTGCCAGACGGGCCGGTCTGAGTATTTCACAATCTGCTCAGTTACTGGGATTTTCACGCACAACCATTTCTAGAGTTTACAAAGAATGGTGTGAAAAGGGAAAAACATCCAGTATGCGGCAGTCCTGTGGGCGAAAATGCCTTGTTGATGCTAGAGGTCAGAGGAGAATGGGCCGACTGATTCAAGCTGATAGAAGAGCAACTTTGACTGAAATAACCACTCGTTACAACCGAGGTATGCAGCAAAGCATTTGTGAAGCCACAACACGCACAACCTTGAGGCGGATGGGCTACAACAGCAGAAGACCCCACCGGGTACCACTCATCTCCACTACAAATAGGAAAAAGAGGCTACAATTTGCACGAGCTCACCAAAATTGGACAGTTGAAGACTGGAAAAATGTTGCCTGGTCTGATGAGTCTCGATTTCTGTTGAGACATTCAGATGGTAGAGTCAGAATTTGGCGTAAACAGAATGAGAACATGGATCCATCATGCCTTGTTACCACTGTGCAGGCTGGTGGTGGTGGTGTAATGGTGTGGGGGATGTTTTCTTGGCACACTTTAGGCCCCTTAGTGCCAATTGGGCATCGTTTAAATGCCACGGCCTACCTGAGCATTGTTTCTGACCATGTCCATCCCTTTATGACCACCATGTACCCATCCTCTGATGGCTACTTCCAGCAGGATAATGCACCATGTCACAAAGCTCGAATCATTTCAAATTGGTTTCTTGAACATGACAATGAGTTCACTGTACTAAAATGGCCCCCACAGTCACCAGATCTCAACCCAATAGAGCATCTTTGCGATGTGGTGGAACGGGAGCTTCGTGCCCTGGATGTGCATCCCACAAATCTCCATCAACTGCAAGATGCTATCCTATCAATATGGGCCAACATTTCTAAAGAATGCTTTCAGCACCTTGTTGAATCAATGCCACGTAGAATTAAGGCAGTTCTGAAGGCGAAAGGGGGTCAAACACAGTATTAGTATAGTGTTCCTAATAATCCTTTAGGTGAGTGTATGTAGGCTTATTGTATAGAAGCTATTCACTTATTTTCTGGTTGTTTTGTTAGATCTGGTTGATTTTTTTTCTTGTGAGATCTGGGGCCCGTTTCAGAAAGGAGGTTAAGTGAAAACTCTGAGTATGTTAACCCTGAAATGAGGGAAACTCTGGGTTTTCCATTTCAGAATGGGAGGTATGTCAAACCCGAGAAAGTAGGGTAAGTCAAGCCCGTTTCTGAAAGAGAGGTAACTTATACTCAGAGTCAGTTACCATGGTAACTTACTCTGTGAACCTAACCTGGTCTGGAGCAGGTTTTCTTCAGTAAACCCAGAGTTTCTTTCGGTCTCCTCCCTCTTTTTAAACCGTCAGCGGTGTTTAAATACTTCATTCGTTCATTCACACGGCACAAATGCTTTTCTTACTGAGTATTTTTGTCTTATTTCAAGTACAAATATCTAAAAAAATTATAAATTAAATCTAAATATAAAATCTAAAGTAAGTGCATTTTACTTAAAACAAGTAAAATTATCTGCCAGTGGGGTAAGAAAAATAATCCTAATGCAAACAGAAACAAGATTATTTTCCTTAACCCCCTGGCAGATAATTAGCAAAATAAGAAAAATACACTTAAATTAGTTAAATTTTTTCTCCCCAGGAAACAAGACTAAATACCTTATGTCATTTTTCTTATGTGGAAAATGCATCTTGATTTAAGAATCTTTAGATATTTTGACTGGAAACAACAAGACAAAAATACAAAGTAAGAAAAGCATTCTTTGCAGTGCAGGAACATTCATTCATTCATTCATTCATTGCACATATTTTCATCATGAGGACATTCTAACCACTGGAGTCACATGGACTATTTTAACGATGTCTTTCCTAGCTTTCTAGGCCTTGAAAGTGTTAATTACATTGCTGTCTATGGAGGGGTCAGAGAGCTCTCGGATTTCATCAAAAATATCTTCATTTGTGTTCAGAAGATGAACGAAGGTCTTTATGGGTTTGGAACGACGTGAGGGTGAGGAATTAATGACAGAATTCTCATTTTTGGGTGAACTAACCCTTTAATGATTCACTTGTTGCATCAAGGCACAAAGTCTGGTTGTATCTGATGCTTATTTTGAGGAGTGTGGTCCTCGATGTTCCTCAGTCTACAGAAACCCTAAAGGTAGAGTTGTTTTTATAGTTTCTACTTTATGTTATGACTGCAGCTCACGCTCACCGGTAAGGAAAAGCTCGCAGATCATCACAGGGTGGTCTGTGACTCGAAACAGACCTCACGTCCATGGTGCCTTTTTAGGAATATGGGTGTAGGGAGAAAGATGACAAGCAAGAGATGAGAAGTTCGTTTTATCGTTTTTGCATTCCTGAAATATTAGACTACTACCTAGATGGGATGACTTTTGATTAATGAAGTCTTATGTCAAGAAGAATCATGTTGTTACTGATGCTGCGTCTAACCGCAAATGCTATTACTGTTGTTATCGCAATTAAAGTGACAATGACAGATGTCTGGGGTCTAAAGCACTTTGATCATTATGACAAATGAACCTCCTGCACTAATAAAATACTTCTGTAGTAGTAAAGCAGGCCGCTTAACTTTGTACCTCTGAGAAAACACCCCATCTCTTTAAAATGAAGGGAAAAAAAACACTGTTTGAAATATGCGTAAAAACATTGCTAATAGCATCCCGCTCCATTATACCTGAATATATACATGTCTTACTCAAAATTCTTCATGTTAAGATGTTTTCTAAGGACAGATCTGTAAGGTTGGATTCAGAAGCAGAAATGCTAAATGTGCCAGTAATCATTTCCAGGCAGTACAACGTCAGGTCAGAAAAGCTTTTGCAACCATTCGTAAAGTCCCCATGGGCTCATATGTCAATCTCTAATAAGCACATTGTGTTTATTTACATTCCATATGGTTATAATGAGGAGCACTTGTGAATGTGGGCTGCTGTTTAGGAGCCGTTTAGCAGGGAATGTTTTTAAAACGGCAGAGAGATATGTCATCAAGGCCAATGAATGTATCTAATATGTGTGCCATTTTATTTATTTTTTTATTTTTTATTTTAATTTAATTTAATTTAATTATTTTATTTTATTTTATTTTATTTTATTTTATTTTATTTTATTTTATTTTATTTATTTTATTTATTTTATTTTATTATTTATTTTTTATTTTATTATTTTATTTTATTATTATTTTTATTTATTTATTTATTTTTATTTTACTTTATTTATTTTTTCTAGTGGACGTCTGTGATTTCAGTCTCCTCTCCTCGTCACCTCCTTTTCTCATGATTTATTTTTTCTTCTTGCCTTGTCTTGTGTATTTTCCTTTTCTTTTGACTTTTTTCTTGCTTTTTCTCATATTTTTTGTCTCCGCACTTATTTTACTTTATATTTTATTTTTATTTACTTTATTGTTATATATATATATATATATATTTTTTTTTTTTATTTCATATTCATCTTTATTCAGACTTCTTTTATATATTTCGTCACATCGTTTCCTCATGATTTATTTTTTCTTCTTTGTCTTTTCTCTTTCATTACCTTCTCGCTTTTTCTCATATTTTTGTCACTGCACTTGTTTATTTTATTATATTTTAGTATTTTATTTTATTATTTATTTTATTTTAGTATTTTATTTCTTTTATTTTATTATTTTTATTATTTTATTTTACTTATGGACTTCTTTTATATTCTTGTCACATCTTTTTCTCATGATTTATTTTTTCTTGTCTATTTTTGTCTTTTCTCTTTCATTATCTTCTTGCTTTTTCTCATATTTTTTTGTCTTAGCACTTAATGTATTTGTTTTGTTTCGTTTGTTCAAACAAACTTTTATATACTTTGATTTTAGTCTCATCTCTTCTCTTCATTATTTATTTTATATTTCACCTCATCTCATGTATTTTTGTCTCTTCTCTTTGCTTTAAATCTCATTTCATCTGTTCTCTTGTCATCTCATTTACTCTTTACTTTTATTCTCGCTATGTCTCATGTATGTTTTTCTCTTCTCGAGTGTCTTTTCTCAACTCTCTCTTCTGTCCTTTGTTTCTTGTCTCTTCATCTCCTCACTTCACTTTCACTGCTTCTTATCTCATCTAGCTTTCACCCCTTTACGTTCTCTCGTCTCTTCCCTCCCTGTCTCAACTCATCTTTTCCCTGCTCTTTCCATCTCATCTAGGTCTCGCTCCTCAGGCATCTCATTTCACAGACAGACAGTTGCAGACAGCACTCTATCTATTCTGTCATGTGGTTTGACATGTGACTGAGTCTTTACCTGTTGTTTCCAGTCGTTTGTGTGTGTGTGTCATAGAGACTGTGTGACACTAGATCCCTCAAACTGCTCCTTATCTCTGACCCTGAAGCCAGGGTCACATACATAAATATCCACACGTGTCCTTTATGGTACACTAAAACTGGAATGCAATTTAGCAGTGCACTAGATATACAAAACCTAAAAAAATCTATGACCTCTAAAATAATATTGACACACACAGGAAATCAATCAGTCAGTTGACCATGAAGCTCTTCAATCTGAGATTCCTCACTGCTTCGTCTCTAGCTCTGAAATAGCCCGCTTTCTCAGTATGTGCGTGTTTAAATAGCAATTGCTGTATATCTTTTGATGAAAAATATGTCCATTATCAGATATGTGCAGAACACAGTGTGGTGCCTTAAATGAGAGCTTTCAAAAGCAGTAGCAGCCCAGAAATTCTTCTGTCAACGTTAAGATGACATGTAATTTGTGCGTGAAACAGAGAAAAGCAGAGAAATACTGATAACAGGTGCTTGCCTGACAGCGCATAATTAATGTTCTTTTGGTATTATTCACTGTTTTGTTTGTGTAGTTCATGCACTACCAGAAAGCAAATGATAAAGCAAAAATTTTATATGCATTTAAGTATTTAGCTCATTTTACATAGCCTATCACCCTCTCTAAATTACTTACCAAAGACATTTAACAAACACTTGGTTCCAAACCTAGTGAGATGCCTCAGTAGGCAGCATGTTAGGCTCATAGGTGGACTCCCGATGGAAAGGTTGTTCCAGAACGAATAGGCATCTTAATTATTCTGCCTCCTAAGATGCTTTTTGGACAAATTCTGAAGCAGTATCATATATTTCATGTAGAAGACAATACCAGAATGCATTGCAATAAGCAAGTGAAGAAAAAAAAAAAACAGAAATGAAAATGTTGATGATAAACTATTGGTTAAACAGATTAAATAATAAGTTAATAATAATAACAACAATAATACATTGTTTAAATAATTAAATATAAATTATTTGATTAAAATTGATTAAACCAGTTAAAATAATTAGTTTAAATACCTGTTATAATAATGCATTATTTATAATAATCATCATAATAATAAATTGTTTAAATGATTAAATAATTATTTTTTTAAAAAAATATTGATTTATTAAATAAAACAATAATAATAAATTGTTTAAATAAAGTAAATAGTTTTTTAAACATTGATTTATTTATTAAAAACTATAATTAGTATAATAATAAATAATAAATTGTAATAATGACAATAATAATAATACATTGTTTAAATAAGTATAAACTTTTTTAAAATATTGATTTATTGATTAAAATCATTTGAAATAATAATAACAATTTGAATATGAATAAATTGTTTAAATAAAATAAATTATTATTATATTGATTAAAACAGTTGACATAGTTAGTTTAAATAATAATAATAAATTGTTTAAATAAATAAAATCATTTTTAAATATTCATTTATTGATTAAAAACAGATTAAATAATTTGTTTAAATAGTAATATTAAATTGTATAATGTGTATATATAGTAATAAATTGCAATAATAATAATAATAATAATAATAATAATAATAATAAATTGATTAACTAATTTTGATTAAATAATTAAAAATAAAATTTAAATTTGATTTGTATGGTGCACAGATAATGTGTTTTTATTTCAGTTAGGATGCTGCCTGTAGGCCTTGTCTAGATTGTGGGACAGAGTTTGTGTTTCAAATTTGATATTTTGTTGCATAGAAGCATACATAAATTTAACTTGCACATGATTTTCCTTTGCTTTACCTTAACCAGTTCCATCACATTCAACAATTTCCTTTTTTCTTTTTCTTTTTTGTATTGCGTTTTTCTTTTTATCTCCTAGATTTAGAGAGAAAGGCTTTTATCTTCAAGGCATTCATTAGTTTGTGATTTATATTGTGAAGGAATGCAGAGGTGGTGCTAAAAATGAATAATGTGTTGATCTGAAGGCCACATAGTTGTTGGTGTGAGTGATAGATTCATCCATTAATATGATGTTGAAAAAAATAACTCTGTGGTGACTGGGTTCAGATTTACACAAATGATGCACAACCAGGAGGGCCTTGACCATGTCAGAAACAGAGGCGAGCATGTGAATGAGCTTTAACCCTTGTGCTTTTTGACCCCAGCAGGTCACAGACCGTATGAAACACTCCAGACATTAAAAACACAAATCTTGCTCAAGAAAAGATTCTCTCCAGATGCTGAAATGCAAATGAGTGGACAGAACAGCTGTCATAAATCATCTAAACACAGCTCAGGTGAGATTATACATCATGTAAATGGTGCTCACTGCTCATGTTTGACTGACTGATACAACAGGGTTGTGTTGGACTGTATGCATACTCTTATTTCTGTGGATGCTGCATCAGCTTTTGATTGTAGAAATACCCTATTCACATGTGCATGTTGGTTGCAGCAAGGAAGAGCTGTAGAGGCAGGATCTATCCACAGCAATCACTTTATTTAACAATAAACCAAAACAAAAACCCCGCAGGAGCACAGGAAAATACTGGAATACAGGAGAATAACAACCAAACATAGACGAGAATGGACAAAGAACAACTCAAACTGAGGGCTATATATACACAGAGTAAGAAACAGGTGAATCAAATCAATCAAACAATAAGTCACTATGACAACAAATGAGAATGTTCTAGAAACCATGGAAACAAAAAGGAAACAGGAAACAAGGAGTTACCATCTAAAAAACCCAGCTGGAGTCCGATGGATGTAGGGACCGGTCGACACCAGGCGGAGCCACAGTGACAAGCGGCCGAGGTAAAGCCAGGGCGCTGGAGGACTGAGGCACTACAGGTGGGAGTGAGGACTGTGGAGGAGCCCAACAGAGCCTATGGGGTGGAGGACGATGCACAGCTGGAGGCCCAGGAGTCCGTGGCAGAGACAGAGCGATGACTGACCAAGGCAGAGCCGGAGAGACGAGGAAGCCTGGTGAGCCCAGAAGGACAACGGTCCAAGGAAGCCAAGGGAGTGAGGAGCCAAGGTGGAGCAGACTGGTCGACAGGCCGAGGTGGAGTAATGGGCTTGGAGGCCCGAGGTAGAGCCAGGGGATCAACACACCAAGGTGGAGCTGGGGACTGGACAGCCCAAGGTGGATCCAATCAGCTGGGTGGAGCCACTGAAGGAGGAGGCGAGGGGCTGAAGGGAGCCAGCAGAGACGGGGCCAAGGAAGTGGATGGAGTCAATAGAGGAGGGAGTGGGAGGCTGGGTGGGACCAGTGGCGATGAAAGAGACTTGGGGCTGTGCAGAACCAGCAGTGATGGAGACTTGGGGCTGGGCGGAACCAGTGGTGATGGAGACTTTGGGCTGGGCGTTGACGAAGGAGACTTGGGGCTGTGCAGAACCAGCGGTGATTGAGAGTTGGGGCTGTGCAGAACCAGCGGTGATGGAGACTTGGGGCTGGGCGGAACCAGCATTGATGGAGACTTTGGACTGGATGGAACCAGCGCTGACAAAAGGGACTTGGGACTGGGCAGAACCAGCGGTGACGAAGGAGACTTGGGGCTGGGCGGAACCAGCAGTGATGAAGGAGACTTGGAGCTGGGCAGAACCAGCGGTGATGAAGGAGACTTGGAGCTGGGCAGAATCACCGGTGACAGAGACTTTGGACTGGATGGAACCTGCGCTGACAAAGGAGACTTGGAGCTGGGCAGAACCAGCAGTGACGAAGGAGACTTGGAGCTGGGCAGAACCACCCGTGACAAAGGAGACTTGGAACTGGGCAGAACCAGTGGTGACGAAGAGGACTTGGAGCTGGGTGGAACCAGCGGTGACAGAGATTTGGGGCTGGGTGGAACCACTGGTGACGAAGGAGACTTGGAGCTGGACAGAACCAGCGGTGACGAAGGAGACTTAGGGCTGTACAGAACCAGCGGTGACAAAGGAGACTTGGGGCTGTGCAGAACCAGCAGAGACAAAGGAAACTTTGAGCTGGGCAGAACCAGCGGTGACAGAGACTTGGGGCTGTGCAGTACCAGTGGTGACGAAGCAGACTTTGGGCTGGACGGAACCAGCGGTGACAAAGGAGACTTGGGGCTGTGCAGAACCAGCGGTGACGAAGGAGACTTCGGGCTGGGTAGAACCAGCGGTGACGAAGGAGACTTCGGGCTGGGCAGAACCAGAGATGACAAAGGAGACTTTGGCTCTGGGTCTGCGGTGGACTCTGGCTTTGGGTCCTTTGGCTCAGGGCTCATGGGCAAAGACGTCGACAATGGATACACAACATATTCCAGGCAACGGAGAATGGCTTCCTGCCAAGTAAAATTCTCCATCTCTGGCAAATCCATCGGGCCATAATAATGAGCTCCTATCCAATACATCGGTCTTAAGGTGCTTTTTTTTTTTTTCCCAGAATTACTTTTGTGGTGATCAATATTATTCTACAAATGCTGTCGATTTATTTTATATTGAACCAGGAATATTTCTTTAATTTATTCCCAAATGAATGATGTCTGATATAGGTAACCGAAATAACGTGACTGATATTACCGTGTAACCAGCTCTATGTTAAATCAAACAGCTTTTTCTGTGCCACTGACACAAGTCATGTTTCAAAAGTACTTTTCATTTCCTTGAATTTTTTTCCAGTCAAAAGTGTTTCTTCAAAAGGCATTTTCTGAAATGAGGCCACATCTCATCACTTACTTAAGGTCAAAGCGCACCAATTTTCTGTTGTAAATTGGACTGTCCTGTTGAGGAGAGATTTGAGTCTCTCTCAGTCTCTACCTGTTATTTTAGCACTAAGCCAATCTTGACCCTGGCCCCCAACTTTATCCCTCTTTTCCACTTTTTAATTTCCTGCTCAGCAGCTCTTTCAGTGAAAGATTATGTAAAAATCTTAAATCCAGAACTAAGGTTTATTTTCTCACCTTTATAAGATGTTTTGCCTTTCTATAGAATAATCTGAAAGACACAATTCAGTCATTCTTCTGGGTGAATGACTTTGTGTGGAGCACTAAAGTGAAAAATGCACATTTACAAGCAATATTGATCCTGTTTATGCTATTATTTCTTTCTTTGCTCTAATTGTCTTTTTGTAATAGTAGTATTTTATTGCATTTTATCCCTTTTGCTTTGTCAACAGTTATCATACTTGTGTTGTCAGCATACAAGCACTGAGTTGATGCTCTAATTTTCCTCGTCATGACGAACAATCACCAGACTCATCTATGGGTGACCTTCACTTTTCCACATTCACTTAATGCAATTATTTAATAGTTCATTTATTTGTTTCAGGTTGGAGTGCAAGGTGTTTCTTCTTGCTGAAAATGTCCTGGCACCCTCTGCTGGTAAATGAAAAAGTGCACTGTCAGTGCACTGTGAACTTCATTATATTATCGTGTTTGCGCTTTCTTTTGCATCATGCAACAAGTCTTATGTAATTCATTAGTCACATGACATCAAAATTGATAATTCTTCTTTTTTATACATTCTTCCTTTATACATTTTTTTTCCTTTTTTCCATTCTTCCTCTTCTCTAATGACGTGTTTACTTTTTTATTCTTGTTTGTCGCAGTATTAAGTATAAATGATATACCCGTGCAATCTTTAATAAAAATAACTTCCTTTCCTCTTGCAGTGACATCTCTTCTCTTCTCTGATGATGTGATTACTGGCGCGGGGCGGGACAACCTGTCACTCACATGACATCACAGCAATAGAAAACCACAACCAATCTGTTCCCCATGGACAAAATCAAGTCCCGTCCTACAGTTTTTCTTGTTCAAGAAGCCTTTTCACTCAGATATACATGACAATATCACATCATAGTGACATCAACCGCTAATATCTTTACACAGTGGCAAGAACAGTGATCCGAAGTGGCCCCTTCCTGCTGAGCTACATGGGATTTCTTAGCCCCCGTTGTCATAGCAGCTGGCATTGAGGACCACAGGTTGTAATTCTAGTCAGCCCACTAGAAAAGGGGATATTGAGGTTGCACAGCTTGAAATGGTTGCGTGGGTGAAAGAAGGATATGGACCGCCTGCCAGTCAGGGCTGATGATATTAATATGACCTTTATAAAATTGTACCGTGGGGCAGATCAAACAGAATTAATAGAGAAAAGTCAAACACAACTTTCATAGTCACAGAGGTCAAAGGACAACATAGACAGAGTGACGTGAGTGACATCTCAATGCAGGACTTCTGGTTTAGACTCCTACTGTGGGTTTAATAACTACAGGAATTATCAAATACAGTGGCCTGAATAGCCCTTCCAGTCATCTGTCTGAGAAGAGGCCACGTCCCCTGTAGCTATTGCAGTGTCTGAATTTCAGAGTTTAATTCAGTATGCACTATATGGACAAAAGAATTTGCATTACACCAACAGGGACTTTAATGACATTGCATTCTAAATACATAGACATTAATATGGAGTTAGTCCCCCCTTTGCAGCTTTAACAGCTTCCACTCTTATGGGAAGGCCTTTTTCTGTGGGAATTTTTGCCCATTCATTTGTGCATTTGTGCGGTCAGGCACTGATGTTGGACGTGAAAAAGGCCTGGCTCACAATCTCCATTCCACTTCATCCCAAAGGTGTTCTATCGGGTTGAGGTCAGGTACGGAAGTTCTTCCACACCAAACTCATTCAACCATGTCCTGATGGACCTTGGTTTGTGCACTGGGGCACAGTCATGCTGGAATAGTAAAGGGCCTTCCCCAAACTATTCCCAAAAAGTTGGAATCATAGCATTGTCCAAAATGTCTTGGTATGCTAAAACATTGAGATTTCCCTTCACTGGAAGTAAGGGACCTAGCTCAACCCCTGAAAAAAATCCCCATACCATTATCCCTCCTCCACCAAACTTTATGGTTGGCACAATGCAGTCATACAGGGTTCTCCTGGCATCCGCTAAACCCAGACTTACCGTGATTCGTCACTCCACAGAACAAGTTTCCACTGCTCCAGTGTCCAATGGCGGCGTGCTTTACACCACTCCATCCGATGCTTGGCATTGTACTTGGTGATCTGAAGCTGGCATGCAGCTGGCATTCGGCCATGTAAACCCATTCCATGAAGCTCCCGCCGCACAGTTTTTGTGCTGATATTAATGCCAGTGGAAGTTTGAAACTCTTCAGCTATGTAATCAGAAGAGCGTTTTTTACGCTCGACTTTTACGCACCATACGCCTCAGTTTTCCACTTTGTGGCTAAGTTACTGCTGTTTCCGAAATGCTTCCACTTTCCATTAATACCACTTACAGTTGACAGTGGAACATCTAGCAGGGATGAAATATCACAAACTGACTTTTGCAAAGGTGTGTTCGAAATCACACCCTATACCCCCATTCACTATTCACTACATTAGTCCACTTGAAGGAGTGAATGAAAACAAGTCAGTGAATTCAGAAATTGAGTGCGCCGGAAGGACTGCCGCTTTTGCTGTTTAATAATCATTTGAAACTTAGCAAACTGGCAGCTCCAGTAGTAATGAAAAGATTTATCTTGAACTCTGTCATGGAAACTAACATGTATAACCCTTAATTAAACAATTTAATAATCAAGTAAAAAGGAATTTATACCTGTATCATATTACGCTGTAGTCACATTGGACCAGCGGTTTGGAAAATGGATGGATTCAGCTACAGGTGCGTGACAGTCAGTGCATTATGGGTATTCATTAGCCATTGAGCATACATCGGTTGTACACTCGTTATTGCGGTGCATTGTGGGTTTGAATGAGTGCACTCGATAACGTCCACTATGGTTTCGGAATGGCTGTCCCCTCAAATAGTACCCTATATAAGGGTATCGGGGCTGATTTTGGACACAGCCTTGAATTCAATAAGAGGTGTGCCAAATTACTTTTGTCTATGTAGTGTATATACAGTATATACACACTTTCATTCAAAAGTTTGGGGTCAGTAATTTTTTTTGAAAGAAAGAAATGAATACTTTTATTCAGTGTTAATGCATTAAATTGATCTAAAGTGATCTAAAGGACTGTTATATTGTTACAGAAAATTTTAAATAAATGCTTTTTTTAACTTCCTATTTATCAAAGAAACTTGACAAATGACACATTATGCTGTTTGGTATCAAACCAAATGTGAATATGCACTATGAATACTGAATAATAACTTAAATTTCATAAACATACAGTATGACTTCAAAAGGCATAAAGTGCTCAAGTTGAATGGACTACATTTATGGTGTTTGTATCGCCCTTTTTGGATTTTGATGTCCCCTGGTGACTGTATGCTTTCATTGTATAGAAAAGCAGAATTTCTCCTTTGAAGTTCAGCAGAAGAAAGTTTGGAATGACATAAGATTGAGTTAATGACAGTGTTTTAAAGCGATTCTTTCATGATGAGCTCAGCTCTTCTCCGTTTTGTTCACAGAACTGCAGATGTCAGACATTTGACAGCACTCATCCAAAGCAGTAACATATGATTGTCAGGCTTTCCAGTGTGTTGGAGAATAAAAGCAGCAAAAAGGACATCACATCATCGACGTCATCATTTTTAGAGCCTCTGTCTGACAGGAACAGAATGTTCAGGAAAGAAAGAAAAACAGATTGAAGAGGAGAACAAATTGTGGTAAAGCCAGTACTGGAGGAAATGTTTATGCCTGTTCTCCCTCTCCGTGTTTGAGTCTGACTGTAATGACAATGTGTAATTACTGACTGGATGCTTTAGATGTTTTTCCCAAGTCCAAACACAGTGTTTAAGTGTTTGAGACCATTTTGCTTTAGCAGGAAACTTCATGGTTATCAGATAATTGATCCAATCTGCTCCCTTTAACGGTTCTCCTCCATGGGGACCACGGGTTTGGAGTTTTCTGGAATGGGAACCCCGAGACATACTCAAGCTTCACATAAATTCACAATAAAATCTAAATTCTTATGAAATATTATAATAGAAATGACCCAGGCAGCAATGTAGTGTTGTCCCAGATCCGGACCACATCTGGTACATTCCACGTGACATGTCTAAAATGCATGTGCACAGTTAAGTGAAATGACAAAGTTTACTTAAGTGCTTTTGCACAGAATGTACGAGGCAAAATAACCACAATATTAACAAAAACAATGATATAAGAGTGCACAGTTTATCTGTCAATCAGATGCGCGAGGAAGTTGCGTTCGTTACTATAGCAACAGTATCGGTCATAAATCTGTACTCTAGGCGCATTTTCTTTCAGAATTATCATTGGATTATAGAAAGAAAAAAAAACAGCATTTTATTTAAAATGAAAATAAGACCCTCACATCTGCATCTGTTATCGTAGACCAAGCAGCGCTCAAAACCTACCGTTGTGGACAACATAACCGTTTCACGATTTAAACTAAGTTTTTGGGTGCAAAATGTAGTAAACTTGTCCACGATGCAGGATCACAGAAGGAAATAATGACAATAAACACCATTAACCTAAGTGAATGAAAGGTAGGATAATAATCAGCGATATGCGTTCACATATAGCTTTATTTGAATGTTTCAGCATGGCATACCCTAAAATTATGTTGTTAGAATTGCGTTCTAGTGACGTCATTACGTAAGGACGCAAAAGAACCGCTGAATTGTTTTATTTTTAGCTGTCCGAAAGAACCTTTTGCAGAAATTAAACGGACTTCCAATCATTATTAGTGAGCGAGAGACAAATGAATGCTAAACCCTGTAGAACTGAAAAGATCTCTTAAAGAGGAGTCGATTCTCCTCGATGGAATCGATTCCAAACGTTGGAAGCGACTCTCGATTCCCAACGCCTTGGAATCGAGGAATCGATTCTTTTTGGAATCGATTCCCAGCCCTACATAAAATATCAAAACAGAATGGCATCTGCAAGGAAATAACACTTTCATTTGTGTATAGTGTAGTTTATCAAATTAGCCTAATTATACACGTGTTCCACTTTGGACAACGAGAATGTACAATATTTTGAGGTGGCCGTTTTACATGCTGAACACGTACAGCTGCTCAGTCATGACATGTTCTGTCCTGAGGCTTGTGCTGGACAGAAGGTTCAATGAAATGAGATATAAATACACTCGCTGATGTCACTTCTACGCTTAAACACACCCCAGAACCCCACTAAAAATAGGCAGAAGCTTTACCAGCCCTTAAATGGTATAGAAAGCACAATTAATAATTCAGCATGGGTTCATACCCACAGGACACCTTTTAAGTCCTGTTTATATAGAATCGAGCATAGTTATTAATATGAGTCATACGCGTGATATAGACTAAAACGACCCTCAGAAGTCTAAAAATACATTTAAGTGCCCATAAATGCATCGTTAGAGTGAGGGTGTGCTCAGTGATTGGAAAAGATATACATTACCTGTACTTACAGTGTGTGTGTGTGTGTGTATTATGTCACTAACTTGTTCCCGACCCTAGTGATGTCAAATAATCTTCAATAATTCATAACTAAGCAGATATGGCCTGCTAAGGATGTTAACATTGCATCAGTGTTACCCCTTATATCCTCATAGTCACATAACTACACACACACACACACACACACACACACACACACACACTAAACACTTTATCTTATGTAACCAATGCCATGACCTGTTGATGTATGAGAAACGGTAATGAGATTGTTGTTATACAGGAAGGTCTTGTTTTTTTGGAAGCCCAAGCATTGCAGTCAGTCTCCAAATTAAACGCTTGGATTTCATAAAATAGTTCTATTTAAATTAACACTTTTTTTCTTTTCTTTAGTAATTAAATTATGTCTTATACAAGACATGTCTGGGCCATATCTCATCTCAAAATGTAAAGAAAAAAATAGAACCATTTAAGACCATTACGTTTTTCTCCATTATTTTGATGCCAATTACTGCAAGCACACTCTTCTTCTTCTTCTTATAAAAAAAAAAAAACATTAGAAAGATGTTTATTTACATCAATATCATACATTTATACATCATGGTACTATTTGTGGTACTGATTTATGCTGATTGTGTTCTTGACTGGATGATTTTCCTTGCAGCATCACATGCTGTCCAGACATGATAATTCATTCAAATTAATATACCATACCCCCCGCCACCCATACCCCCCCCCCCCCCAAGACCCCCCCCCCCCCCCCCAAAAAAAACTAAAAAGGATAATGGGAATTGGTGAATGTGCTTGACTGTAACAAATATAATGTCACAATGCATACATTTAGAAATGTGAAATTTGCAGTGAAACGTGTTCTTGACAGACTTTGCTATTTGTATACATTCTCACATTATTTTACCCTGTAAACCAATTAAACTATTCTGAGAAAAAATCTTTTTTGAGCAAAGTATTCCTATAGACACTGTAGCTATTCTCTGTTTGCTCTTTAAACTGACATGAGCTCAGCATCGCAGAATTTGTTCCACCTTCTGATGTTCTCTTCTCTGTCTCCCCCTGCTGACTCTGCGCAGTGTTATCGTGTGTGAAGGTGAATAAGTGACCCATAAACCACCTCCTACATCATTCAACCACTTATGTCTAAGTGAAGAATGGGGGAGTCAGTGAGAGGCCTTTCCATTGTGTAAATGAGTACTCTGTTTTGTAGTAGCACAGTTGCACCAGCAGAAGTCAGACTGGTGCTTTCCACAGCTATGTGTGTTTCCATCCACCTTGAAGGTTAAATTCAACCTGATGTAAACCTGGCATCATCCATTTGCACTGCATTATACATTTGGACAATTACTCAGTGATTTTCTGAGGGGTCGACTTTTTAAAACAATCGCTGTCAGTAAAATAATTGCTGTCACTCTTGTGATCTAAATGTTATGGTTTCTGAAATATTCGAAAATGCTGTCAAACGTATGTATATGTAAAAATATATTTTTTGTTTTATATATATTTTTGATACACACACACACACACACACATATATATATACCGATCAGGCGTAATATTATGACCACTGACAGGTGAAGTGAATAACACTGATTATCTCTTCATCACAGCACCTGTTAGTGGGTGGGATATATTAGGCAGCAAGTGAACATTTTGTCCTCAAAGTTGATGTGTTAGAAGCAGGAAAAATGGGCAAGCGTAAGGATTTGAGCGAGTTTGACAAGGGCCAAATTGTGATGGCTAGACAACTGGGTCAGAGCATCTCCAAAACTGCAGCTCTTGTGGGGTGTTCCCGGTCTGCAGTGGTCAGTATCTATCAAAAGTGGTCCAAGGAAGGAATAGTGGTGAACCGGCGACAGGGTCATGGGCGGCCAAGGCTCATTGATGCATGTTAGGAGTGAAGGCTGGCCCGTGAGGTCCGATCAAACAGACTAGCTACTGTAGCTCAAATTGCTCAAGAAGTTAATGCTGGTTCTGATAGAAAGGTGTCAGAATACACAGTGCATCGCAGTTTGTTGCGTATGGGGCTGTATAGCTGCAGACCAGTCAGGGTGCCCATGCTGACCCCTGTCCACTGCCGAAAGCGCCAACAGTGGGCACGTGAGCATCAGAACTGGACCACGGAGCAATGGAAGAAGGTGGCCTGGTCTGATGAATCACGTTTTCTTTTACATCACGTGGATGGCCGGGTGCGTGTGCGTCGCTTACCTGGGGAACACATGGCACCAGGATGCACTATGGGAAGAAGGCAAGCCGGTGGAGGCAGTGTGATGCTTTGGGCAATGTTCTGCTGGAAACCTTGGGTCCTGTCGTCCATGTGGATGTTACTTTGACACGTACCACCTACCTAAGCATTGTTGCAGAACATGTACACCCTTTCATGGAAACGGTATTCCCTGGTGGCTGTGGCCTCTTTCAGCAGGATAATGCGCCCTGACACAAAGCAAAAATGGTTCAGGAATAGTTTGAGGAGCACAACAACGAGTTTGAGGTGTTGACTTGGCCTGTGGGATGTGCTGAACAAACAAGTCCGACCCATGGAGGCCCCACCTCGCAACTTACAGGACTTAAAGGATCTGCTGCTAATATCTTGGTGCCAGATACCACAGCACACCTTCAGGGGTCTAGTGGAGTTCACGCCTCGACAGGTCAGGGCTGTTTTGGCAGCAAAAGGGGGACCAACACAATATTAGGTCATGTTATGCCTGATCGGTGTATGTGTATATACATTAAATATACAGTGTGTATATTTAATATATATTAAATGTGCATATATATATATATTAGTATTTAACAATATATTTTATCTCCTTTGAGTGTTCACGCCTTAATTGGTTTATGAAATATTTGGAAATGTGTGTGTGTATATGTATATATATATATATATATATATATACACACATACTAGACCAATTGAGTTTAAAAAAAAACAGTAATAAAGTTTTATCAGACTTTAATTGCTCCACAGAAATTAACTTTTGCTGCAATTTCATGAATGAAAGAATCATATTTCCTGTTTTCATCAACAAATGTCTCCTATCAAGTAGCCTAGTAAAACTAGTCCAGTGGTTCTCAGTCCAGGTCCTGAAATTCTCCAGCACCAGCTGGATTTCTCCGTTATCTGACACACCCAGTTCAGGTCCTGTAGCGTCTACTAATAAGCCGATAATACAAATCAGGTGTGTTAAATGAGTGAAGCATCCAAAATGTTCAGAACTTGGGTACGCAAGGTCCAGGGCAGCACACAACTGGATTAGAGGTTTCCTAAAATAGAGTGACTGTCAATATTGTGTATTGCACACATGCACACACTCACGCCCCAACCCGCCCACCAATTGACAGTAGAGTGGAGAGCGCGCGCATGAGAAACACGCACGAGAAACACGCGCACCTAACGAATTTTTTGCATACAAAATCAGATACTCTCACACCTCAAGAGTGAGTTTAGATGAGTTACAGTCTCTGTCACCTCTAGATTGTATCTTTCTTGTTAATCGCGCGCGCACTCAACCTGTGCGTAATATTGATGCGGCCACTTGCATCTCCAATCGTTCTTGCGCGGCTGTAACGACGCGCCCCCGTGGTTCACGTGCCACTTTTCAGGGGTCTTTTGTCTGTGCAGGTCTAATAATCATTGATGTGCATAGTTGAATGTCATCGCTTTGCTTTACGGACTACAGTTTCCTGCTGCTGGATCACGCACTGAACCTGTGATTAGATATGACGCATCGGGCACAGTAGGGACGCGTCTCGGAGAAGCAGAAAGGTTTCAGACAGAAGGGACCAGCGGATCTGGACTACACAGGCGTCATGTCTAACACGACGAAGAGCAAAAAGGAAAAGGAAATCATTACGGAGTATGAGAGTCAAGTGAAAGGTAAGAACACTCGCACCTGAAGGGTACCTGGAGACAGTCTCTCATCTGATACGTCTAATACGAATCTTGTGCATGCGTTACATTTACAACACATTGGCCAAATAATATTTCATAATGCCTTTCAGTTGCATTATTGCTTCCCATTTAATTTGAATTGTTTTTCAAAGCACTTAACTCTACTGGAAAATCCATGTTATGATGGTTGTTGTGTTTTAAAGCATGTTACAACATGGTTTCTAGCATTCATTTGCTGGTTAAAACTGGTAACCCATCTTTGACATGTGCATGGTTGAATGTCATCGCTTTGCTTTACGGACTACAGTTTCCTGCTGCTGGATCACGCACTGAATGGTGTTTAGAAAATGGTTACTGGTCAACCAGCTAATGACCAGTTTGGATTATCCTAACTATTTGTCATCTGCTTTTACCAGCTAAAGGGGGGGAGATTTTTGAAACACGATAGCTAGTCAACCAGATTATTACCAGCTAGACACCAAAGGTGGTTAAGATGATTTTTGAAACATGGTAGTCAACCAGATTATTACCAGCTAGACACTGAAGGTGGCTAAAATGATTTTTGAAACATGGTAGTCAACCAGATTATTACTAGCTAAACACCAACCAAAGGTGGTTAAGATGATTTTTGAAATATGGAAGCTGCTGGTTGACCAGCTAATAAGAAACCAGCAGCCAGCTTTTCATACAAGCTCAAGATGGTCCAGATGTGGTTTCTGGTCAACCAGTTAGAACAGATGAACCTCAAGGTGATCAACATGGTTTTTTAACCATGTTAGATGGTTGACTAGCTAACTAGCAGATACCAGTTGGACATACCAGCTCTAGATGGCTGTTTTAACAGCTGATAACCACCTTGGACTATCTAGAAACCAGCTACCATATTCCAAAACAAGCCAAAGGTGGATTACCAGCAGGAAGCGGGAGGCGTAAGTGAGGGAGTTACAACACATACAGGCTTCTTTTCACTCAAGATATGCATTACCAACATAACAGTTTATAAAATGCACCCTGCATCATTTGTTTGCCCTTCCAGCAGGGCGGCCGTTTGTGCACGCGCACTCGTTTAACAGTGTGTAATCGATGAGATGGATGGATGGATGGATGGAGGGAGGGAGGGAGGGAGGCAGGGAGGGGGGGCAGCATCGTGCAGACTCCATGGCAACCCGCATGGCAACCCCACTCCAGCACTCCAACTGTAGTCAGGTGAAGGTGTTTGGCTTGCTTAGACCATAAAATGTTTTAGAAAAAAGCTGGAAAATGAAGCACCATATTTAAATGTAAGGAGCCGAGTTGCTGTCTCAGCTACAATTGGCCAATGGTTGTGAGAGTGAGGGTGGTCTCTAGGCAACTCAAGGCGTGCTGATAGATTGGTGTAGTATCAGGGCCGCTGCGTTAGTGCAAGATGGATGAACATATGGACGTCTCTCGGTTGTCAAATGTGTGCCTAGGTACACTCCTTTTTCAACAGGCTCTTGCTGCATTGTACATGTTTCCATGGATACTCAACCACCAGTCTGTGTGTGAATGTCCAATGGGGAATTGATGGGTATCTGGCTGTGTGTGTGTGTGTGTGTGTGTGTGTGTGTGTGTCAGGGAGCAAGATCAGGGAATCCTCCTGCCGCAGCAGTGCTGTTTAGTATGGACCGCACGTACGGCAGTGTGTGTGGCATACAGTAGTGTGACTAAGGATGGATTGAGACAGATGAGTGAATTATGCTCGTAAGGGACAGCACTGATATTCTCAGATATAACAGGCACACACTTATTTGCTATTCAGACATGTTTAATGTTCTTTTAATGTTTAAAAAGTGTCATGTTTAAATGCATACACTAAAAAATTCTGGGTTGTTTCAATTCATGTTTGGGTCAAATATGGACAAAACCCAACCGTTGGGTTAAATTTAATTAAAAAAAAAGAATTTTGTCCATATTTGACCCAAACATGGGTTGAAACAAGCCAGCATTTTTTTTAAATGTGCTGTAAGAACACTAAAAAAAATTGATTATTGGAGTATGTTTTACAAGACTATACTAGTTTAGTCTTTCTAATTCAGAATTTCACTTCTAATTTAATGTTACTTGCTGTTTCTTTGGAATTATTTGTGAAATGTACTACTTAGTGAAATTTGTTTGTACACCATTTTTTTCAGTGTATGATTGTTTGAAATTATATCTCAGTCAAAAAAAATAGGTTCTGTTAAATAAATGTCCTGCTGGAGTCCGTCAGCATCCGCACAGGAAATGGTTTTCTCTGAGGGAGGAAGTTAGAAGGAAAGCGAGGAACATGACCTTGACTGTACCTGCAAATACACATGCACGCGCACACAAATTGAACTACACATTTATGGTGATTCAAAGCGAGTCAGTTTAATGTGGAAAACACTGGTGTGTGTGTGTGTGTGTGTATGCGCATTACACAAAATATTTTTGCTTCATCAGCAAGAACCAGCGCTCGAGCGAGTGGCTTTTTCTGTCCTGTTGGGAGCTTGTGTTGTACAAAAGCTTTATACATGCATGCGACTAGAAACACTACTGTAAACCCCACCCTCATATCATCCAGTGAGACCTATAGCATATATGAGCATGTGCACAGTGTGTTCTCATGCAAGCCTTGGTCTTTTACAAAGAAAATGCACAAAGATGGACTTTGCCATAATGCTGCGTTTTAGTCTGCTATTCTCATGAGATTTGCTGTTGGGTGCCACTTCTGGCTGCCGTCCAGTCCAAAGCCACAAACACAAACACAAACACAAACACAAACACAAACACAAACACACACACACACACACACACACACACACACACACACACACACACACACACACACACACACACACACACACACACACACACATACATACATATACACATCATCGTCCGAGGCCGCAGACTGACTCGCTGCTGTACTTCCTCTGCCTAGAGAGACTGTATGAATCAGATTTATTGCGGCTCAGGGGATCCACTCCGCTACAAGACATTTCATCTGTTTGTTTAGAGTCTTACAGAAGGAGTCCAAATATCTCACAATAAATGTTCAGAGTGAATGTGAAGTGACATAAAAAGGGTTGTACAGATCAAAGAAGCATTTTTAGCAGGTTTTTCATGTATTATACTACAGATTTTCCAGAATTCATCATCAATCACCCACATCCTCTTTTGTGTGTCGCTACGTCACATTTTAAATTATGCAGTTTTGGTTTGGTTTTACAGTATGAAATAATGAGAAATGTCCTGCTCCTTTAACCCTTGTATTATGTTCGAATTCTGGGTACGATTTTTATGTTGCGGGTCAAATTGTCCCTAATTGGATTCAATACAATTCACAAAAAAACATTAAACCTTTAATATTAATACTTCTCACACATTACAACAAAAATAAACATAGCAAATAATTTTAATACTGTATTTAACAACTATTTTATCCATTTGTTTAAAAAAAAAAAGAATATTATAAACAGTATTGTAATAGTATTGTTTTTTTGTTTTTTTTTATTTAAATGTTTTTTTTTTGTGTGTGTGTGTGTGTGTGTGTGTGTGTGTGTGTGTGTGTGTGTGTGTGTGTGTGTGTGTGCTTTCGTGAAGCTCAAACAGTAGAGCATGGCACTAGCAATGCCAAAGTCATGCGTTCAGTTCCCAGCGAAATTAACATACTGATAAAAATGTACGCCTTAAACGCAGTGTACATTTCTTTGGATAAAAGTGTCTGCCAAATGCATAAATGTAAATTTAAATACTCTCAGAGGGTAGTTGAGAAACTGACATAAATTGCATACATTTTTAATTTTTTTTTATTTTGGGTCGGTTCAGCTGCGGTTAGCCATGAAATTGCGGGTCAAATTGACCTGCAACATAATAAAAGGGTTAAGGGATAAATATTATTATTGGAATTGGATTGTGTACTGACTCTGTTTAGACACTATAGTGAAACATGTAGTGGAAGAGGACACAGATGAGATGGACCTGCAAAAACAGACAAAGCATAAATAGTGATGAAAGCCAACATATTAAATGCCATAGATGTATATTTACTGAGTGATCCACTGTTTTGTAGAGGGGGGGTTTTCAGCCGAGATTTGAAGCCAGATTACAGGGGGGTAAAAATGACTTTAGAAAGATGGCAGCAATATTTTATTTTTACACAGAGATTGGAAGGTCTGTTAATAAAATATGTTGACTTTCACAATCTTTGTTGCATCATATGCCAACGGTGAAAATGGGAAAAAGCACTTCTTGTGTTTCCCCTACAAAGTTTACATGCCTGTAACTCAAGGAGTATTAAAGATATCTTAATATCCTTTTAGATTTTGGTTCTTTTAAGGCACAATATGGTTAATTTTCAGAGATATAGGGATTTCAGTGTGGCTTTGTGAAGTAAATTGTTAAATTGTACACATTTTGAGGGGTCATACTCCCTGTTTACACCTGGTATTAAGGTGCGTTTTGGTCAATCAGATCACAAGTGCACGACACTAAATACAGGTGTAAACGGGGTCTAAAGCGTTTTGACCTTGTCCACTTTCGACCACTTCCAGAGTTAGTCGAAAACACATTTGACCGGATTGCTTTTGTAGTGTAAAAACTCAAGTGGTCGAATGTGTCTGAACAGCCCCAAAAGACCACCTACTCTCCGCCTACTGACCTATTGAGTAAACATTATGGGACGCGCACTAGCCAGACAGGATTAAACTTTGTCGGCTGAGGACCCAAGTTTGGTTTGAAGACGAAAAATGTACCAAACACAATGTTCTCTCACCATTCCTGATTAATAACACACTCTCACAGTGTTCGGCATGGTCTTGCGGCTATCAGAGCAGAAACGAAAGCTGATGCTCTCCGTAGGTTTTTCCGTCATCTCCAGTTCATACAGTGGGGAGAACAAGTATTTGATACACTGCCGATTTTGCAGGTTTTCCCACTTACAAAGCATGTAGAAGTCTGTAATTTTTATCATAGGTACTCTTCAACTGTGAGACGGAATCTAAAACAAAAATCCAGAAAATCACATTGTATGATTTTTAAATAATTAATTTGCATTTTATTGCATGACATAAGTATTTGATCACCTACCAACCAGTAAGAATTCCGGCTCTCACAGACCTGTTAGTTTTTCTTTAAGAAGCCCTCCTGTTCTCCACTCATTACCTGTATTAACTGCACCTGTTTGAACTCGTTACCTGTATAAAAGACACCTGTCCACACACTCAATCAAACAGACTCCAACCTCTCCACAATGGCCAAGACCAGAGAGCTGTGTAAGGACATCAGGGATGTAGACCTGCACAAGGCTGGGATGGGATACAGGACAATAGGCAAGCAGCTTGGTGAGAAGGCAACAACTGTTGGCGCAATTATTAGAAAATGGAAGAAGTTCAAGATGACGGTCAATCTCTCTCGGTCTGGGGCACCACGCAAGATCTCACCTCGTGGGGCATCAACGATCATGAGGAAGGTGAGGGATCAGCCCAGAACTACACGGCAGGACCTGGTCAATGACCTGAAGAGAGCTGGGACCACAGTCTCAAAGAAAACCATTAGTAACACACTACGCCGTCATGGATTAAAATCCTGCAGTGCACACAAGGTCCCCCTGCTCAAGCCAGCGCATGTCCAGGCCCGTCTGAAGTTTGCCAATGACCATCTGGATGATCCAGAGGAGGAATGGGAGAAGGTCATGTGGTCTGATGAGACAAAAATAGAGCTTTTTGGTCTAAACTCCACTCGCCGTGTTTGGAGGAAGAAGAAGGATGAGTACAACCCCAAGAACACCATCCCAACCGTGAAGCATGGAGGTGGAAACATCATTCTTTGGGGATGCTTTTCTGCAAAGGGGACAGGATGACTGCACCGTATTGAGGGGAGGATGAATGGGGCCATGTATCGCGAGATCTTGGCCAACAACCTCCTTCCCTCAGTAAGAGCATTGAAGATGGGTCGTGGCTGGGTCTTCCAGCATGACAACGACCCGAAACACACAGCCAGGGCAACTAAGGAGTGGCTCCGTAAGAAGCATCTCAAGGTCCTGGAGTGGCCTAGCCAGTCTCCAGACCTGAACCCAATAGAAAATCTTTGGAGGGAGCTGAAAGTCCGTATTGCCCAGCGACAGCCCCGAAACCTGAAGGATCTGGAGAAGGTCTGTATGGAGGAGTGGGCCAAAATCCCTGCTGCAGTGTGTGCAAACCTGGTCAAGAACTACAGGAAACGTATGATCTCTGTAATTGCAAACAAAGGTTTCTGTACCAAAGATTAAGTTCTGCTTTTCTGATGTACCAAATACTTATGTCATGAAATAAAATGCAAATTAATTACTTAAAAATCATACAATGTGATTTTCTGGATTTTTGTTTTAGATTCCGTCTCTCACAGTTGAAGAGTATCTATGATAAAAATTACAGACTTCTACACGCTTTCTAAGTGGGCAAACCTGCAAAATCGGCAGTGTATCAAATACTTGTTCTCCCCACTGTATGAAAATTTTGCGAGCTTATTTCGTCGATTAGATTGAAACATCTGAAAAAGCCCATACATTTACTCACCCATAGACCCTCCCTTCGAAGAAATCAGGACAGAAGTGGTTGAAAGTGGACAAAAGAGGCGGATTAAAGGGGTCATGAACTGCGTTTTTATTGTTTTATGATGTTTCCTGGGGTGCACTTATAATGTTAGAATGCTTTTTACATCAAAAATTGTCATAATTTATAAATAAAAGGCACTTTTCCTACCCTGATTTTAGCCCTCTGGTTTGAACGCTCTGTTTTAAGGGGCGTGTCTGCTGTGAGACTTCAGTGTAAGACTCCACTGCTGTGATTGGCTAACGTCTTTCCATTTGAAATAGCTAAGTATTACTCTCTCTTTTAGCGCGTTTTTACTATTACAGCTCTCATGGTTAACTAATCGTGAAAAGTGTTGCATTACATTTAGATCTATGGCATTATATATAGATCTATGGCATTATATTCAGATCGTGGCATGAAAGGTTGCAGAGATGAACATTGTAGCCGATCACAGACATGCTGAGTGCATGAAAGCAGTGATCTCGTCATTGCAACTCAGTTTCTGTACACTAACGAATGCTTTCATCTTTACTAACAGTGCAAACGTGATATAGTTAAGAGATTCGTTGAATAAAACGGGAGTCACTGATAAACGCGTCACTGATAAACTCTCGCCATTTGATTGACAGCTCCAGCGACTGCAAAGGGAGCTGTCTTTGATCGCTTTCTTTATAGAATTTAATCACCGTTAAATAACAGATTATTTTCATCCTACTAAGAGAAACAGCACAAGTTAACGTTTAGTCACTGGTTTGATTTACTGACACACAAAGAACATCTGACTGTACATGAATCGTTACATTTCAAATCAGGCATTAGAATTAACACAGTTACTTACATGTTGCATTACTGTCGAGCCCAGGCACTGCACATATTTTGTAATCCTCAACTGCATGTTTATTGCTTGGTAGCTCAATCTGGTTTAACACCACGTAGGCCTATGTTACTTTTAGGCTACCTATTCTATTGCATGTCATGCGTGAATCGGTGGGCGGGGCTAAACAGGCAGTGATGAAGTAGGCGTTGATCTTCTTCTGCAGAGGCGGTGCTTGCCTCCCTTTGACGTCATAGATTCCCACTTTGAAAAACGTTGAAAAGTCGTTTGCTGGGCCGGTGTCAATAAAAGCTTTTATTGGACTAACAAGGAAGTTTTCAGTTCTGAAACTTACAGGATATTCTTATAGTATGGTGACCTCTTATGTCAAAAGCTCAAGGAAAATTTGATTTCTCAGTTCATGACCCCTTTAAAACACCAGGTGTAAACGGGAATGCGTCTCCCTCGTCTACTTGTGACCCGATCGACCAAAACACATCTTAATACCAGGTGTAAACCGGGTCAAACATGGGTCACTTTGCAAACATTTAAAGGAAAAAAACACCTAGATGACATATTGCTTCCTACAGGAGTTTAAAGTACACATCTGATGGACACTTTAATGTCCAATAAGGCCACGGGAGAGGAATCGTCATATTCGTGACGTCTGATGTCTACTGTAGGGTTACATGACAATTTCAACATGATATAGTATGTCCTGATTTTCATACTACACAAATACAGAACATACTTTATTAATGGTCGAGAAGTGCAGTTTTCATCAAATGCAGTACATACTTAGTATGCGATTTTAGACGCATCTTATGAAACGTCCTCATTTAGATAGCTAAACAAATGTGCATGTTGTATTGTAACACAAGTAAGGTGATGGCAAATGCTGAGAGGTGGACAAGGACCAGATGTCCACTACGTGTGTGTACTTGTAGAAGTGTGTTGTAGTGAGTTGTGTGGTATATCGTCAGCCCTGGTTATGTTTCAAAATAATGATTGGAAACAGCATATGGCCTCACTTCCTCTGTTCAAGAATAGACAGCGGACAAATAGCTAATTTGGTCAAAACCGAATTCTTTGTCTCAGACTCAAGACCAGACAGATTTCCCAGCAATTTACTGCATGTATTTATAACGGGAGCCCTGAAAGTCTCATTAATCAAGTATAGATATCGATCCAGTAATCTATTTAAGACCACAACGGAGAGGACCACATATACTGCAGTACTTACACTAAGGATTGTGGGTCTTAAAGCCTGTCTTTGCCTTTACTCTTGGGTTTAAAGCTGAAAGCTTAGTTAGCCAGGCTTGCTTTATAGATTATCTCAAGTCTTATTTCCGTTTAAAACAACAGAGATGTGCTAATGGAGCTTAGTTGGTGTATAGAAGTATTTAAAATCACGCAAAATAAAAATTGAAAGGCATTTTGATATTTTCCCTGTCTAGCCATCATAACCTGATTTTCATTCGTGTTGAATTAAATATTGCGTGACTAAGGTCAATTACAGTAAGTCTGGTCTGGCGTTGAGTCATTGTCTGTCTGTTTAGTCCTTACACGTACACTTCAGCTGTTCGTATCTCCTGACCTTGGATCCGTAAGCGCTTGATTACATTTGTTGTGTCTTGTACTGGATGAAGCCTCACCTAATGTTGACTTCTCCTTGACACATTTTATGCAAAAACATTCACTCCATCTGTGTGTAAATGTGTATGTGGGTACAGGTTTGGCAATATTTGTGATTAATTTTTTTTTTTTTTTAATTTGTAGACTAACTTTAAGCTGGCTTGAAAAAGCCTAGCCAGAAAGTTTGAAGTAGTTTACAAGATGGATGGATCAGTTAGAAAAGACACGCGCTACGTGTACACTGCCTGGCCAAAAAAAAATATATCGCTGTTTGGATTTAAATAGGCAAATACTTAAGAATCTATGATTGGATCATTATTGCAGTGAATATTATGTTTCTAGCATGTTATATGTTTGGCAACAGTTCTTCTAACCCTAATTGATGGAGTGTGTAGCTTTTCATTTCTTAAACAATCTTGTAGGAAGACACATCATGGCCATATTCCAGGATGACAATGTCGAGATTCATCAGCTCAAACTGTGAACGAATGAAGAATCATTTTCACACATGAATTGGCACCTCTGAGTCCAGACCTTAAATTCATTGAAAGTCTTTGGGATGTGCTGGAGAAGACTTTACAGAGTGCTGGACTCATTGCATTGTCAATACAAGATTGACCAAAAATTGATATTCCCACAGCCACCAGGGAATACCGTTTCCATGAAAGGGTGTACATGGTCTGCAACAATGTTAAGGTAGGTGGTACGTGTCAAAGTAACATCCATATGGATGGCAGGACCCAAGGTTTCCCAGCAGAACATTGCCCAAAGCATCACACTGCCTCCACCGGCTTGCCTTCTTCCCATAGTGCATCCTGGTGCCATGTGTTCCCCAGGTAAGCGACACGCACCCGGCCATCCACGTGATGTAAAAGAAATGTGATTCATCAGACCAGGCCACCTTCTTCCATTGCTCCGTGGTTCAGTTCTGATGCTCACGTGCCCACTGTTGGCGCTTTCGGCGGTGGACAGGGGTCATCATGGGCACCCTGACTGGTCTGCGGCTATGCAGTCCCATACGCAACAAACTGCGATACACTGTGTATTCTAACACCTTTCTATCAGAACCAGCATTAACTTCTTGAGAAATTTGAGCTACAGTAGCTCGTCTGTTTGATCGGACCACACGGGCCAGCCTTCGCTCCCCACGTGCATCAGTGAGCCTTGGCCGCCCATGACCCTGTCGCCGGTTCACCACTATTCCTTCCTTGGACCGCTTTTGATAGATACTGACCACTGCAGACCGGGAACACCCCACAAGAGCTGCAGTTTTGGAGATGCTCTGACCCAGTCGTCTAGCCATCACAATTTGGCCCTTGTCAAACTCGCTCAAATCCTTACGCTTGCCCATTTTTCCTGCTTCTAACACATCAACTTTGAGGACAAAATGTTCACTTGCTGTCTAATATATCCCACCCACTAACAGGTGCCGTGATGAAGAGATAATCAGTGTTATTCACTTCACCTGCCAGTGTCATAATGTTATGCCTGATCGGTGTATGTATGTATGTATGTATGTATGTATGTGTATATATATACACACAGGAGATGTCTCAACAAGCTGATTTGCTGTTTTACCTCCAAGGTGGGCTTTACATTCCTGCAGAAAAATTAAAATATTTTGAAACATAATGTTTCTCAAGACTTGTAAGCAAAGATTCTGCAATGCTTATGAGTTTTTTAGACTGAGATGACAGGGAGCGTAAAGTAAAAGCTTAAGAAGTAAATTTGCTTTAGATGAATAGAAGAGAGAGAGAGAGGAGAAGATGCAGAATAGAAGTCTAAGCAGAAATGGAAAATAAATGGGAAGTGGCAGAATAGCGTTTAGCATGGTGATGTATGTTGTTTTTTTTTTTTTTTTTTTTTTTTTTTAAATAAAAATGTGAGTTCCCTTTCTTCCTCATAAATAGGATATTTTTATTTTCGGGGAGGGTATACATGTGTATTTTAGTGCCATTGTGGTTTGAGTTCCCATTTTTTTCTAAATCATGTGAGTGTGTGTAGTGCTGCTGTACAGCATGCCTGCACACTCCTCACGCTCTCAGGTTGCTGAGCAGAAGCCTTGTTGCCATGGAGACAGTCTGGGTCGGGCGCATGCCGCAGGGTATCAGACGTGCTCACCGCGGTCACAAGTTCAAAGGTCAAATATGAGAGAGACAGCGACTTGAGAATAAAAACAGAAAAAATTATAAATGGCAATTATTTTTATAGTAGTGAGTGGAACAAAGTGTACACCAATTTATTTTTAAACGTTTGCCAGCAAGTTATTTTTTTTATCTTGCTAAATGTCCATATTCACATCCTCGCAAACACAGCAGGATGGCAATTTTATATTTTTCCGCTCCATCCACATGGACAAACATGTTTCCGATACTTTTATATTGTTTTAATTAGCATTGTCTGCCTGTTTTGTGCTTCAAAGGCTTGTGGAAATGAGTCACTGTCTATATATTTGTAGTTTTGATGCAGTTTCAATTCACTTCTAGTTCTGCAGTTGTTTCAAGCAGGTTTTTGCCAGTCAGCTGTTCATAACACAGTGGACACTCTGAATGCACATTGTCCGGATGACAGATGAGCATGTTTCTAGCATCAACATGAGTGGAGGCAGGGGACGGCCCATGTGAGGATGCGCTCCGCTGCAGTCGGATGTTTTCTCCTGTGAGATTTTCTTGAGAACAGCACTGTCAGCAACAGCTGATCTAGTAAAAGACTGCATGCAATTGCCCAATATTTGGCCATTTTAAGATTAGGATCTCTGCTCACATGGCAGGTTAACAAGTTATACACCCAATGTATTTTATTTGTGAACTGATGTTCAGCTGTTCTCATTTTCGGATCATCATTCATCATGCTCAGTAAACACTGGTCACAGACACGAAGATGTACCTTTAATTTCACCAAGCTGACTGCTCCCTAAAAAAAAAAAAAAAACAGTCATCATGTTTTCAGGCCATTTCCATTGTTTCAGGCCAGGCCGTTTGATTTTGACGTGACATAAAGTGGTGATATCTAAGTTGTTTCCTTACTTTTTAATTAGTCTTCCCAGACTGATTCGTGAACGCGGAACATGTATGAAAGCAAGAGGCGGGATTTATCGCATGAACCAATCATATCCAATCATAACGGGATGGAGGCATTGCCTCCTCTCACGTGACTTTCCCCCATTCATTCCCATTTACCCCCCACTAAACCCACTGCATTCTTTAGGGGGTCTGTTAAAAGTCAATGGGCTCAGGGGAGGCAAGAGTAACGGAACTTCCCGCTGTAAAGCCCAAAGTATACTTCGGTAGTCCGCATGACATAATTATCGTCATCAGGAGGGTTTGCGGACGCCTGCACACCCCGTCCGTGTGCAGCAGCAGCCCAATTTTTGCGACCACGTGGACTGTGTCTAGGTGGCAATACGCACAGTACTGTGAACAGTGTGCAGTCGTCAAAGAAGAGTGCGGAAAGAGCGAGTCAAAAACAACATGCTTGAAACAGGGAAACACTACAATGGATGGCGAACTTGATGAGCGTTTGTGCGTTGTTTGTGCGTTGTTTCTTCTGAACTATGTTGCAATGGTTGAGCCACTACTTTTCTTCTTCGATCCTGCCGAGCGAATGTCCTGTTGATGACACGACTCAGTGCTGCCCTCCGATGTCTGGTAGAGTACAAAAAAAATTGTACTGTGCATGTGTTGAACTTGGCCATCCGCGGTTGAGTATACTTTAAAAGCTGTGCGGACACGACTGTGCGAGATGGGACAGTAGCTATGTTTCCATAGTTCCGTATATTTTATGTGCATTTTGGGATATCGCATAAAAAAAATAAAAAAAAATGCTGGATGGAAACGCCAAGATGCTCATAAATTCTAAAATGTGCAATGTGCATTAAAAAAAACGGATACATTTTTTTTTTTTTTTTTTATCCCATAAGAAAAAATGCGCATAAACTATGATGGGATCACATTTACCAAATAAATTCCTCTATGCACGTCAAAAAAGACATGTGACTGGGATGGCATAACTGGACCAACCAGCGGACCGATGTCGTTGCACAGCATCTAAAATGCTGTTTTGGTCATTCTGAAATGCCTGAGCAAAGTCTGTTGTCTAAGTGATTCGGTAATGATTTATACACTTTTTGTGTATAACACATTTTGTAATATTGATTATTTTCTCATAAAATTTTTTTTGAGGAGGCACTGCCAACGCCATATCGAATCATGTCGAATCCAAGTTGGAACTGCATCATCTTTTATTTTCAGTCTATCTGAAAAGCCTGTGTCGAACTGTGTCTTGTTTAAAAACAGTGTCTTACTGATGCAATTTGACTGGAACTTTGTTAAAAATAAAGTTCATCCACACTTTCTTAATGTTAGGATCACATGGATGGCAATGCAAAGACTGTGTTTTTCCACAACTTGGCACTGCAAAACATCTTGAAATCCTCAGAGGCATCTCTATCCAGTGTTTGCGTCTGTCTCATATTTACTTCTACATGACGTGAATTGGTTGGCGGGGTTAAAGAGTCGATCACACTATGATGTAATAATATAATAAAATCCGAAACAAGACGTTTTCTGAGCTTGGTTTCAATAAAGGCAGCGGCTAAGTGCAAATAGTAGTTAGATGCTATTTATACTTATAAATAGTGGCAGATAATATTTGCATCTCAGTGTTACATTAAACGGTATGCAATTATAACATAGTTTAAATGATTATATTTATTAAAATTAAAATTATTAAATTGATAACAATAAAGCCCTCCCTACACCTCTACCCCTAACCCTAACCTATAAACGCTTTATTATTAGACACTTTATTTCCACTTTTTGAATATTTTCTTAATTTTTATTGAAAATAAATGCCTTTCTGATCTGATATGTGATGTGGGAAAAGGGAGTAGAGCAAGTTCGGCAAAAGGTGGATTTGAACTCTGGTCGATTTGCGGCAAAATGTTTTGCGCCTTACCCCTACACTATTGCTACTGCTGACAACCCATCGTCTTCCGTAATTTTCTCTTGCCCAACCAGACGTCAGTGGGCAGAGTAAGTGTAAATAGCGTCTGCCAACAAGGCGGGCTATTTGCACTTAGTGTAAATAGACACTGTTCAATAAAAGCTGTTTTTGGACTAACAAGGAAGTTTTGAGTTCTGAAACGTACAGTATATTTTTATAATACAATGACTTCTTTATATGACAAATTTTTTATATGAAAAATTAGATTTCTCAATTCATGACCCCTTTAAGGTTCTACATGTAAAGCGCCTGACAGAACCTTTTAAGGTTCTATATAGAACCAGTCTAGTTGTCGCTGCATATTTAAAAAGTGTTTAAAAAATGCATAGCTTTAAGGAAAAAGACACATGCATCACTTGCACCAGGCAGTGCCATTTCATTTACCACATTTTTTTAATTATATATATATATATATAATATATCACCTCTGATTCTCTGCTGGGTTTCAGGTGTTTCTTATATTGTATCAAAAGAGTCACCTTGCTCACCATGCCACCATCACTGATGCAGAACACGCAAACACACACACACACACACACACACACACACACACACACACACACACACACACACACACGTTACATGTCTCCAATTCTCACAGTCCCTCCCACCCTCCTACACACACACTCACACCCACACAGAGCTCACGCCAAGCCTGCTGTCTCATCTGTTATTTCGAGCTGGAGAGGCAGTGTGACATTAAACAGTTGGTCTGTGGAGAGAGAAAGAGAGGGGGGAAAGTGTGAGGGAGAAGAAAAGGAGGGAGAGAGCGAGCTGGTGAAGGGGAACAAGGGAGTGTTATTATTAAAAGCAGTTATTAAAGTAATAGTTCGTCTGAAATTGAAAATTCTGTCATAATTTACTCATCCTCATGGTGTTTAAAACCAAGGCGGATTCAGGATTGGGGGTACAAAATGTAAGAATCAAAGAGCCATATCGCCTGAATATTTTGGGAGGATTGTCCTGGGGGAGTATTGGGGTGGTTATGGCCCTGTTTCAAAACTGTATTGGCTGTTTTACACGCTCATTTCCATGCAATTAAAGTTAACGGGCACTGAATTGTAAGCTTCAAAAAGGATGCAAAAACAGTATCTTAAAAGTGGTCCATATGACTTATGCGCTTATATTCCAGGTCATACGATAGCTTTGTGTGAGGAACATACAGTACCCGAATTTAAAATGTAATTCACTGAAAATCTGTCCTAGTTGTTCTTGGTGCATTCGTGAGAGGAAATGAGAGATAGAGGTCTGCAATCCCGCGGTCGTGCCGACGCAACAGAGGGTGGCGCGGGACAATTTTGAATTGCTGAGTGTGGGTGTGGGAGGGAAAATACTGATATGTGCGCGGGAAGCAGGAGTATGGAGCACCTAAAGGGACATGGTGAAGGAAAAAAAACGAAGAAACTTTGCATTCGCTCGCAAAGTGCTCAAAAGGTTTTGCAAGTGAACGCAAAGTTTCTCGGGGGAACGCAAAGGTTTTGCGAGAGAACGCAACAGCATTGACAAATAACTTTTTTCCTTCACCATGTCCCTTTAGGGAACGGTACAAAACGTGAATGTTTCAGGCAGGAGCGGAATAAAATGTAACATATTTTTGGTGGAAGCGGTATATAATCTTGTGGGAGCAGGACTGAAAAATCCATCCCGTGCAGATGTAACCAGTTCTACTCTACCCTCTCCGAGTGGGATTTGAACCAGGGTCTCCGCCATGGCAGACGGGCGCGCTAACAAGGATGCTAAAGACCGCAGCCTCTAGAGCCAGTCGCTAACTCACCTCTTGAGGCCAGGGGAGTAAGGTTTACACGCACAGCTCTTACTGGTCTACGTCCGTTACACTCACCCCCCCAAGCCTCACTCCCACCCGTGTCACGGCACCAAATGTGACTGGTCCTACTTGAACCGCTCCGAGTGGGATTCAAACCAGGGTCTCCGCCGTGGGCACTAACAAGGATGCTAAAGACCACAACCGCTAGAGCCAGTCACTAGCACACCTCTTGAGGCCAGGGGAGTGACATTTAGCCACACAGCTCTTACTAGCCTACGTCCGTTACACTCACTTCCCTAAACCTCACTCCCATCCAGGTCACGGCACCAAATGTGACCGGTACTTGAACCGTTCCAAGCGGGATTTGAACTGGTGTCCCTGGCGTGGGAGGCAGGCGCTAACAAGAACGCTAAAGACCGCAGCCACTAGCGTCAGTCGCAAGCGCGCCTCTTGAGGCCAGGGGAGTGAGGTTTACATGCACAGCTCTTACTGGCCTACGTCCGTTACACTCACCCCCCTAAACCTCACTCCCACCCGGGCCACACCGCCAAATGTAACCGGTTCTACTCGACCCTCTCTAAGCGGGATTCAAACTGGGGTGTCTGGTGTGGGTGGTAGGCGCGCTAACAAGAATGCTAAAGATCGCAACCACTAGCACGCCTCTTGAGGCCAGGGGAGTAAGGTTTACACACACAGCTCTTATTGGCCTACGTCTGTTACACTCACCCCTAAACCTCACTTCCATCCGGGTCACGGCACCAAATGTGACTGGTCCTACTCGACCTGCTCCAAGCGGGATTTGAACTGAGGTCTCTGGCGTGGGAGGTGGGCGCTCTAACAAGAACGCTAAAGATCGCAGACTCTAGCGTCAGTCGCTAGATCACCTCTTGAGGCCAGGGGAGTGAGGTTTACACGCACAGCTCTTACTGGCCTACGTCTGTTACACAGACCTCTAATGAGAGAAATAGTGATAGTCTGAATCGTTCTTATAAATCTGAACTTTTCAATGAATAGATTGAGCAGGTTCACAAAGCTAGAATGATTCGTTTACAAATCTGACTCCTGATCTTAGATTATCAGTGAATAAAGGCTTAAACTTCAGACTGTTCCTCACACAAAGCTATCGTATGTCTTCAGAAAAGGGTTATTATCATTAACTAAAAGTAATGATTTTGTTAATTGAAATAAAGCTAAAATAATATATAATATAGGCTGAATATTAGATGAACTAAAAGAAACACTAGAAATAAATAACTAAAAATAATTTAAAAATATATATCAAAAGTGCATAAAATTTAAAACCTGAAAATAAAAATAAAAGCTCATTCAAAATAATAAGCTTTAATAATAAACTTTAATAGTATATAAGTAATACTAAAATAACACTGCTTCAGAAGAATGAGATAAGCACATTAGACATGGACTACTATTATGATATATTTGCTTCTGTTTTGAAATGAATTGAAAAGCAAGTCACTATCCTCTGCCTTTGTATGGAAAACAACGATGGGTTTAGAAGGACATAAGGGCAAGTAAATCAAGGCAGGTTTTTAATTCTGAGTCAACTATTCATTTAAGGAAAAGGAGGAGTTTGAGGAGAAGTGGCGATGAGAACTAGGATGGAGAATACTGAATACCTCCTCCCATTAAACACATACGCTAATCCTCATGGGATACTCCACTCCACTACCTGTTGTCTTGGCAACGGCAGTGAGTGTGATAACCAGTGTGTTGTTAAGGAAGAACCCAGACCGCCTTGTTAGGAGGAAAACCTCTGGTTCAGAGAGCACAACTTCACCCTTCAGTGCCCACATTGTGTTCAAGTCTCTCCCGAACGTGTCATGTGATGTCAGTAACACAGCAGCTGTCATTAAGCATGAAACACTGTCTTTTTAAATGGCCGTTGTTAATTAGCTAACATCATTTTGTGTGTGTTTGTGGGTGTGTGTGTGTGTGTGAGCAGAGATACGGTCTCAGTTAGTGGACCAGCAGAAATGTCTGGAGCAGCAGACGGACATGCGGGTTCAGCTCCTCCAGGACCTGCAGGATTTCTTCAGGAAGAAAGCCGAGATCGAGAGCGAATATTCACGCAACTTGGAGAAGCTCGCCGAACGCTTCATGGCCAAAACCCGCAGCACCAAGGACCACCAACAATACAAGTGAGTGGAGATTGTGTGAATGCACATAAATGATTGAAGATTCATTCACTGGCGAATCACTTTCGTTCAGGTGCCTTTCGTTCACCTTCCAATGATTCCTCCCTCCCCGTTTTGTTTGACTGTGGTTTGTGGTGGATTAGGGCGACGTCTGGAATATTTTACCCATGATGCTCTGCAGCTTCATGCTTGAAAAATCAGAGAGAAGAGGCGATTGCTGTGTCTGCTGTAGTTATTGTTTGTGTGTGTGTGTGTGTACAGGCATCTGTGTATTTGCGGTCTCATTAATGCAGATAACATTCTTCTGGGAAAATAGAGTGATGAGGGATTGAGTGAGAGAGAGAGAGAGAGAGAGATATATATATATATAGAGAGAGAGAGAGACCGAGAGAGAGAGAGAGCGAGAGAGAGCGAGAGAGAGCGAGAGAGAGCGAGAGAGAGAGAGAGAGAGAGAGAGAGAGTCACAGTTTCTCTTCTGTTGCGTTTTTTCCCCCTTCGTGCTGGGCACTGTTAGTGTGCTGGTCCTCATGGGGCTGTCCCATCAGATGCCTGCTGAGCTTTGTGATTAGTCACTGGCTGCTGAAGATATTCGCCTCTTTGGTCCAAAATGGCTTCCCATTGTCTTTTCGCAACAGCCATTATTAATATAGAAGATCAAGTGTGTGAAACAAAATGGCGTCTTTTACCTCACCTCGGCAGGTGGTTAAACTATCTTCACTCTCCAAAATACATTAAACGATCAATTAGAAAAATGCAATGTGATTTTTTTTATTTATTTATTTATTTTTTTTTTAAATTAATTAATTTAGTATTATACAAGTGTATATACTACTGTTCAAAAGTTTGGCGTCAGTAAGATTTGTTTTATTTAAAGGAATTAATACTTTTATTCAAAAGTGACAGTGAAGGAATTTATAATGTTGCAAAGGATTTCAAATAAATGCTGTTCTTTTGAACTTTTGTACATCAAAGAGTCCTGAAAAATGTATCATGGTTTCCATGAAAATATTAATCTGCTGTTTTCAACATTAACAAATGATAATAGTATGAAATGTTTCTTGAGCAGCAAATCATCATATTAGAATGATTTCTGGAGGTTCATGTGACACTGAAGACTGGAGTAATGATGCTGAAAATTCAACTTTGATCACAGGAATAAATTACATGTTGCAATATATTAACATAGAAAACCGTTATCTGAAATCATGATAACTTTCAATATTAGTTTTAATTAAAAAAATGCAGCCTTGGTGAGCATTCTTTCAAAAACATAAAATCTTAATTATATTAATCTCAGTTATATTAATCAATTAAATTAAGGCATATACAAACGATATATAATGTATATACACCGATCAGGCACAACATTATGACCTAATATTGTGTTGGTCCCCTTTTGCTGCCAAAACAGCCCTGACCCGTCGAGGCATGGACTCCTCTAGACCCCTGAAAGTGTGCTGTGGTATCTGGCACCAAGATGTTAGCAGCAGATCCTTTAAGTCCTGTAAGTTGCGAGGTGGGGCCTCCATGGATTGGACTTGTTTGTTCAGCACATCCCACAGATGCTCGATTGGATTAAGATCTGGGGAATTTTGAGGCCAAGTCAACACCTCAAATTCGGTGTTGTGCTCCTCAAACCATTCCTGAACCATTTTTGCTTTGTGTCAGGGCGCATTATCCTGCTGAAAGAGGCCACAGCCACCAGGGAATACCATTTCCATGAAAGGGTGTACATGGTCTGCAACAATGCTTAGGTAGGTGGTACGTGTCAAAGTAACATCCACATGGATGGCAGGACCCAAGGTTTCCCAGCAGAACATTGCCCAAAGCATCACACTGCCTCTGCCGGCTTGCCTTCTTCCCATAGTGCATCCCCAGGTAAGTGACACACACGCACCCGGCCATCCACGTGATGTAAAAGAAAACGTGATTCATCAGACCAGGCCACCTTCTTCCATTGCTCCGTGGTCCAGTTCTGATGCTCACGTGCCCACTGTTGGCGCTTTCGGTGGTGGATTCACTTACCTGGGGAACACATGGCACCAGGATGCACTATGGGAAGAAGGCAAGCCGGCGGAGGCAGTGTGATGCTTTGGGCAATGTTCTGCTGGGAAACCTTGGGTCCTGCCATCCATGTGGATGTTACTTTGACACGTACCACCTACCTAAGCATTGTTGCAGACCATGTACTTCATGGAAACGGTATTCCCTGGTGGCTGTGGCCTCTTTCAGCAGGATAATGCGCCCTGACACAAAGCAAAAATGGTTCAGGAATGGTTTGAGGAGCACAACAACGAGTTTGAGGTGTTGACTTGGCCTCAAAATTCCCCAGATCTCAATCCAATCGAGCATCTGTGGGATGTGCTGAACAAACAAGTCCGATCCATGGAGGCCCCACCTCGCAACTTACAGAACTTAAAGGATCTGCTGCTAACATCTTGGTGCCAGATACCACAGCACACCTTCAGGGGTCTAGTGGAGTCCATGCCTCGACGGGTCAGGGCTGTTTTGGCAGCAAAAGGGAGACCAACACAATATTAGGCATAATGTTATGCCTGATTGGTGTGTGTGTGTGTGTGTGTGTGTATGTATGTATATATATATGTATATATGTATGTATGTATGTGTGTGTTTGAAAACTATATAAATACAATAAATACATAAAAATATATTTCTTTATCTAATGCAAATATACTTAGACATTTTAGTGTGCCTTAAGAGTTTAATTATTTTTAGAGACTGTTGTATGTAAAACTCTTATGTTATTCAGTTTGTGAACTCATAGCTACATCAAATATATTATGGGAAAATGAAAAGATGAATCTAATTGAATGTTAATTGGAATGAGATCCAGAGCATTAACTTGTCATCAGTGGTTTGTATGTTGATATATTCACTGGGTCATTGATAATGACGATTTTATGATAACTGAGTGTGTTCAGCCGCAGCTCATCTATATGGATTTCAAGGGTTGTGGTACATTTGCTTAACACCCTGATTCTTGGAAAGAATCATCCTACCAAGGGCAAACTAGTCATAATTATAATTATTCTGTAATTATAGTGTAACTATAAAGTATGTACGTGTAGGTATAAGGAAAAATTATCTCAAGTTTGGGGAATAAAGGGGTAACAACCAGGCAAATTAACAAATTATTTATACTAGAAGTATTTTAGATCTAAGAAGGGGTACTTATTCTACTATTATGATAGGCAACAATCTTGCGTTTTGGAGCAATTTAGCGAGAACATGCACAGCTTACCTTTTTGTAATAATAGTATAACAATACGTATAGGCTTTTTAAAATTACGGGGTACATATCAGTGCATTTTTACAGTAATTTTTTTGATAGCAAAGTTCTGTTTCAAGGCAAGTGAAACTAAAACGATTGCAACTTTTTTTTCTTTTTTTTAAAACACTGGGGAAATATACTCTTGTTCCATGAAGTTACAGGGTAAATACAATAAAAATACATACAATCTGATAGCACTGATTCTGAAACATTTAAAATAACTTATTTCAAAACAGATTTACAATTCTTCTTGTTCATTTAAAACATTTTTAAAATCAACTTTTCATTTCAAATACTAAAGGAGGACATGTTGTCACATTTTTGTTTCTCTTGCTTGGCTTCTTCCTCTTCATGTTCCTCTTCTTTTTCATTCTTTCCACTGATGAATCTTATGAAGGAATCCCATGTTTCTTGCTATTGTATTATGTATTAAAAGAAAATACAGTATAAATAATATAATACAGTACAAATACAGAAAAAGTATTTAAAAAAAGTATGAAGTATAAATTTATACCTTTGTGGCTTAAATAAATTACATATATTCTATACTCAAATTACTTGTACAACTTCTCCCTTAATAAAAACAAAATTTCAAATGCAGATGACAAACACTTGATAACAGAGATATACATTTGAGTTTTATATTTTCTTATATTTGTATTTTCATGAGTATTATGTTTGATCATTTTTCCATCTACATCTTAAAACCGCACATTTTGATGGTTTGCATGCAGGAAGGACCAGAACCTGCTTTCTCCCGTGAACTGCTGGTATCTGCTGCTGAACCAGGTGAGGAGGGAGAGTAAGGACCACGCCACACTCAGCGACCTTTACCTCAATAACGTCATCACACGCTTCACGCATGTCAGCGAGGACAACATGCGCTTGCTCAAGAAGGTGAGGTCAAACACAGGTCGTTCCTGTCGGTACTGTAATGTGATGGGGTGCACGTATAATTACATCAAAATGAAAGGTGGAAAAAATATGCATTCATTTAAAAGTTCTGATGGGAGATGAAAATCTGTTGATGTTAAAGCACATTTGTCCTTTGGATAAACAAAATATGAACTTATTGTTCCTCTTTAGTAATTATGGTGTTAGCAAAACAGAGTTTGCTTCTAGTAGTTTGTTTTAAGGCAGCGGCTATTTGCACTAAATGCAAATAGCAATAGATGCTATTTACACCGTGTAAATACCAACTAGATTTTATTTTAGTGAAATAACATTTTCTTAGCAATAGATGATATTTACACTAAGTGCAAATAGCTGTAGATGCTATTTACTAAGTGAAAATAGTGATATATTCTATTTACACCATGTAAAAGTAGTTCTTTGCAATATGTGTAAATAGTAATTAGATGCTATTTATACTTTATTTTGACAGATACATACTATTTGCACCTCAGTATTGTTGTACATAAACAGGATGCAATAATAACAGTGTAAATGATTATATTTATTAAAATTATTAAATGGATGCCGCCTTAATGGGACAATAAAAGCCCTCCCTACACCTATCCCTACCCAATAAATGCTTTTATTATTATTAAACATTTCGTTAGACACTTTATTTCCATTTTTAGAACATTTTCTTAATTTTTATTGAAAGTAAATGCCTTTCCGATGTGATATGTGATAGGAAAAGAGAGAAGAGCGAGCTCTGCAAATAGCGGATTCGAACCCGGGTCGATCGTGTCAAAAACTAGATCTTCAAGCCTTATGCTTTACTGACTATGCAACTGAAAACGTTGAAATACGCCTGTTATTTTTTTTAATCTTGTTTTTCCCAAACAGGCATTGTTAGGCGGAGCTAGTGAGAATAGCACTTGCCACCAAGGCACGCTATTTGCACTTGGTGTAAATAGACACTCCGTTGTTTTAATTCTGTCAGTATAATTACCACAATCTTAGGGCATGTTCACACTTGGTAATGTTTGGTTTGATTAAAACGAACCCTGGTGCGATTGCTCTGTTAGTGTGCTTCATTTGAATAAGTGTGAATGCTGCCATCCGAACACTGGTCCGCACCAAACAAGCGGACCGAGACCCCTGAAAAGATGGGTATCGCTTCGCTTCCAAACTAACTCTGGTGCGGTTCGAATGAAATATGAACGCAACACGGACCAAAGGCATGTAAATGAACCAAACACGGAACATGATGTCACAAGATACGACCCTAAAAAGGACAGAATGCTCAAGAATACCTGTTTTTTTTTTTCTCATCTCATCGCGATGTTAGGTGAGATGCCCATTATAGTTTGGTACAGGCGTCAGAACCGCGTCTCCTCGCAGCAGATCTTCGTTTGTGTGTGTGACGGAGGGATTCCTGCCGCTGTTTTGACTCCTTTACACATTTTATAAGCTCTTCAAGAGTTCTCAGCAGGTCAAAATACCATCATATGTAGCTACGCACATACAACAGGCACATTTAGCCCACCACACACCATTGTTTTGCAGGTTCGATAAGTTCTGTCGTGACACATACGTAATAAAAGCTGACCAATCAGGTTGTGAACATATCCCTATGCCTTTAGGTTTGGTATCTTTAGGTTTGGTGTTAAAATGCTAATGTGAACGCTAAGCGGACCAGGACTAAACAATTTTTTTTTTTTTTTTTGTCCGGACCAAGCAAACCGAACAACAAGTGTAAACACACCCTAAAACTCACAGCTATCTCAGATTGTGTGAATGGCTGTGGTTTTATTTTATGTGGATTCACCATTCATTATTCAGTCTTTGTCTCTGAAGAATCCAACACAATGGTGGTTTATTTATAGGAAGTGAATTTCTTTCTCTGCACAATAACACTTTAGTAGACCGGCACTAATGTAGATTAATACAAGGGTCAATGACAAAAAGGGCGACGTTCACACTGTCAGTCCATATCTGATTATTTGTGATTTTGTCAGATCGGATCGGAATCTGACCTAAAATTATTGACTGTCCACACTGTATCGCAACTGTTCTGATCTGATTTGTGTGTCCATGCCGCTCTTTCGTTTTTCTGAATATCTGCATTGGTTTCTATGGCAGTGACGTTGCGTTGGTAGGCATATGCCGAAACATGGAGGGGTTTGTAATAGAGATGTTTTGTCTTATATCAACATGACTATATGTAGCCACTAGATTACTGCGTCTTCTGCGTCTTTATTCCGTGCTGTCATATCCACCGGTTTTAAAACGTGTCCGTTATATTGTCATTTTCTGCTCGTCCGTCACTTTGCAACACAACCTTGTTTCTGCAGCGACTTTCAGCATGTTTCCTATAACAGCGTCTGCCGTTTACGTTTTACGTGGCGTGAGAAAGTCACATAAACCACGTGAAATCCGATCAGAGCAGTCAGACTGAAACGGATTTCCAACCATATATGAATGTAGCTTGAAATTGTGTAAATTTGCTGTTCAAACTTACTAAATCCGATCGGATTTCAATCGGATATGCACAAAAATTGTATTTGGACTGACAGTCTGAACGATGCTTAAAGGGGACATATTATGCAAAATTCACTCATAAGGTGTGTCCACAGTGTGTGTAAACAACCAGCCTATAATGGTAAAAATCCACTCAATACGTTTTTTTTATAATCCCCATCAATCATTATCAATCTATCATAACACGCTGTTTCATATCCCCCCTACTCCTACGTAAGAGTAGGGAAATCCAGCCCATGACTGTTGATGAGCTGCCCTTTTAGCAGAGACACACCCCTGAGTGAGAAGCACAGAATCCGCCATTTCTGTTTACTCGCTGTATCAGCTGCTAGAGTATTACAGTGTCTGCGCCAAAAACATTACAAATGTTCTGTTGTTGGATGTACCAACGAACATACGAGTCTCCATAGACTCCCGGCATCCGAGCCACTGAGGACACCGTGGTTGAATTCATTTTTGAAGGAAATGTGCCGAAAAATGACGGTAAAATGTTATATATTTGCGCAAATCATTTCACGCATGACTGCTTCACCAACGAGGGTCAGTACAACGCTGGATTTGTGAAAAAGTTGTTTCTAAAGGATGGGTCAATACCAACGCTTCGTGCTCTAACTTCATATCCAGAACAAGTAAGGATGGCACTTCATATTTTGTGAATGTTTGCAAATTTCCTTTCTGAATGAGCTTTCTAGAATGCTCTATGGCTAAAGTTACCATAGTATCTGACTGTATTCATAGAGACTAGAGCTATGTCATTAGTTTTATCCCGAAAACGCTTACTGCGTCTGCTAAATTCATAAACGCACATTTTATTATGCATTGTATAGTCAGGTGACAGACGTTTTTATGTTCCCACACGTACACCTATACAACAATTTATATATTAACATGACGGTACACGCTAGTCGATGAGTTGAATCAACTTAATTCCACAACAACTAACATTACACCGTCCAGGTGCAGTCTAAAAGTTGCAACCTCTTCCTGAGTCTCTCATCTGTGTCCGACTCCGGTTCAAACATGCAAGGCTGCACTCCACAACTGGTTATTTCTGACATTTAGGCTGAGTGAGATTCGCCTCTGTTTTGTTGTTGACGAAGTATCCGAAGCTTGTGTAAAGGATCCCGAGAGCAGCAGCTCATTTCCATTAAATGGGGGCAAATTTGACAAGCTATAATAAATGATCTGGGGGGTATTTTGAGTTGAATTCACACATTCTGGGTACATCAGAGATTTATATTACATCTTGTGAAAAGGAGCATAATATGTCCCCTTTTAAAGAGATAAAAATAAAATAAAAGCCTAAATTCAATATGTTCATCCATATAAAGCGATCATGTCTTTTCATAAAATTGACTAAACTGCTCAATTCATATGGATTAGTTTTACGATCTCTTTTTGAAGTGTTAAAGTGATTAGTTGCATAGCTGTCAATGGAGGGACAGAAAGCTCTCAGATTTCATCAAAAAGATCTTCATTTGTGTTCAGAAGATGAACGAAAGTCTTACGGGTTTGGAACTAGGGCTGAACGATTTTTTTTTTTTTTTAACCAATATTGCGATTTAATATGCGATTATTTTTTAAGCTCTTTATCTTCTGTATTATTCAACAAAGACAAGCAATAAATCATTGTATAGTAGGGGTGGGAATCTTTAGGCACGTCACATTCCGATCCATACGAGAACGCTCTTCACCAAGCGCACGCAAGCCTTTGAAATTGAAAGCCGCCTTCTGTCAGTGAGTTTCGTATTTTTAATATATATGAGCCCACTGCATTACAAACAACATAAATTATGCCTTCGTAGAGCATTTGTAAGGAAAACACAGGCGGGCGAGAACACGCACTGTAAGCGCGCGTTTCTCACAGCGCATCCTGTGAAAATGAAGCCCACGAATGTCATTGTAATTCGCTTTTACCTTTCCGAACTTTATTAAAGATTATTTAAAGGAAGGTTCGAGTGCTGTGTGTATGTGAGGAATTGGAAGCAAGCAGAACAGTTGCGGAGGCAGAAAGTGGATAATGGGTGGGCCTTTAAAATTGTGGGTGGGCCGGAATAATTCGCATCACCCCATGTTTTTGACCCGGCTTAATTTGGAAGAAAAAATTTGACGGACTAGTCCCTGCGCGGCACTAAACGCCCATGATTGTGTGAAGTATGTTAAATAAAGATTAAATAGGTCATAAACGCGTCAAAGCTAACGGGGCATTGCATTGCAACGGCCTACAATGAACGCTTCAATACAACATCATCATGCACTCGTTCAGAAAGACAAATGTTCCTGTTTATAAAGTTTAATTTGAGGTTTCCAGTGTGAAGACCCTCAAATAGTTGTGGTGCGTTATGTCAAAAAAATGCTACCCGTGCAGACATGTTGGATAGATTTATCATAAACGAGACGATCACGTTCGCTCTAGAGTCTATAGACACATGCAACCAAATAATCCGTTAGTAATCGGATTGACTGCCCAATCGGACTGAAATGCCTTCGTGTAAACACCTTAATCGATCTGAATGAGATTTCGATCGAACTGAAAGTGGTGGTTTATTCCAGAGAACATGTAACTTGATCGGATTGAAAACCAAAACTGGAAAGGACTGGCATGTGCAATGACGTAAAATGGCGTAATGACGTAAAATGCACGGAACGAGCTGTTGTTGTTAAATAAAATGCCATAAATTAGTGTTATTCTAAAATTCTCCTACCACTCATCGTCTGTGAAGTCCCATCAGTCCTCACTACATACTCTCATCCACAGACACTTTATTTTGGGCGTGGGAATAAGGGTTGTTTTTACTGTTTGATAAATATAAACGGCATAATGGTTCATGTGCTCGTCATCTCCTGATCAGGACCCGCGAAACAGATAAATATCAAGGGGGTATTCATGCACCCGAAAAGCGTACCTTCCATAGGGGCAGCCATTGCTAACCAAGCCATCACCTGCTGTTAGCATTCCATTGACTCCCATTCATTTTGGCGTCACTTTGACAGCGAATAACTTTACATCTGAGGCGTTTAAAGACTCCATTTCTCCATTGTTTATTTCTAAAGAAACACGACAATGTATAAAAGGTTCCATTACCTTGTATCTTACACTATCGCCCCGTAGAAGCCGTTTTTGTAAAAATAGGCTAACGATTGCGTCATAACCACGCGACTCTCTGTCGCACAAGTAGATAAATTACCGTATAGACCCGTATGTACAGGAGGAGAAGCTCGCAGGCAATCTGGCGTTCAATTTTAAAATAAATAAATACTATGCAAAATGACAAAAAAATTAATCAGAATACTTACCAAAAGTTGCTCCTGCTCACGCTCTCCGTCTCTGCAAGATTCGGTGATTCAGATTTCACTTTGCACAACTACTAGAAGACTTACAACTGTCAGACAGGTTGCTCACGCCACATCTACGTCGTCCAGCTCAGTCTGAGGCTGCGCAGTGCGCTCAGCTATCAGGAAGTGAGTGCTTCTAATTGACTTCACTTTGCTCCGTTGAAGTCTATGGGGTCGCTGTGTCCATTTCTTTTACTGTCTATGTAATATAAATATTAAGGCTGCTCTTTAAAACAAAAAAAAGAAGCAATGTAGGAGAATAGTATCAAAAACTTTATATACATATATTATATGATAGTATGCACAAACACTGGGAAACTGTATTCGTGCAGTGTGCGATTGTCAAAAATCAATTTTGATTAGAACTTAGAAGCTTGTGACATATAAATGCGCACATCGACCCCATCACTTTATTTAGCCTTCATGTAAACACTACGTTCGGATTAATCAATCAAAAGATGTGTATGTAAACACAGCCAAGTGTTGCCTACTTAACTGCTTACTCGTAGCAACACAGATAAAAGTATTCCTCATATGTTGGACCTTTTATTGTCTATATAGTCTTTTAATGTAGTCTACTTCTACCTGTTGAGACGAGCCTTCTCAAGCCCCCATATGAGCTGTGTTTGTGATGTTTGAGTTGAGGCTCAGCCTTGACGCACGGAAGGGATGTTTGCAAGGTTGCTTTATTTTTGTAATTCCGCTAGGTGCAACTAGTGTCTCAGAAACTACATCACCTTTAAGCACCAAATCTCCGGCTCTAACTGCACAGTGCGGTCAAGTGTGAGCGGCCACCGCGTGAAAATGAAAACAAAAACAAAGCAGGAGAGAGAGATCCAGCCCGTGATAACTATCACGAAGAGAAATCACAATGTCTGAGTCCTGTACTGACAACCTGCCTTTGCTAATACAGTATGTGGCTTATGTAAATTTCAGAAAACCCATTGCTCACAAATATTACATGCAAAATACATTGCATAACCACGGCGGGCCAGACTAAAAACCCAAAGCTTACCTTGGCTAATGTCTGTTCTAAACAAGTCAGAGTAGACTGGGTTTTGAATTTAAAATGTTGATATGGTCATAAACCTAGTTCTGTTCTCTTTTAAACGTCAAAAATGTCAAGTCCCGTCATCTTTGTCTAGATGTGGTTCTTTCCTTAATGCCTCATAGATAGCGGTTTAGCCATTTGTGTAAACTAATAACATAAAAAGGCGCTGCTAGTTGGAATCCGGATATTGGCGCGAAGAAGAACGTAACATTACTACTGGCGTGACGTAGCCTAACTCAAGAGACGAATTAGCATATTCTTATTAATATTAGAATACAGTTCTAATGCCTGACCAAACAAATCACATTTAAAATAATTATTGAAGAATTGTTAAACGTTAGAAAATTGTACTGTTAAAAAAATAATGTATTTCCCTGGATCTGGGTGGGCAAGCTGTCTAGGCCCACCCGTGTTTCTAAAGCACATGCAGCGGCATCGCACATCTGTCGCACAAACTATGCTCAGAATCGATTGAGAAAGAATCTTTTCTCCCACCCCTATTGTATAATATGACCAACACAATATTAGAACTGTTAATATTAAACTGTTCTTTCCTGTAGGCCAGGCATATGTGTAGCATGCCAAGTTTATGCTTCCTCTGCAGACTGCTTTACTCTCGTGTGTCACATGACCAAAGTGTAATCGCAGCCTTTGCGGTTAAAAAAATCTCCTTTTATCATGTCGCGATATTATCGCAAATGCAATTAATCGTTCAGCTCTATTTGGAAAGACATGAGGGCGAGTAATTAATGACAGAATTTAAATTTTTGAGTGAACTAGCCATCCAAGATGCATCAAAAAATATATTTTTGAACACGTGCCAAGTTCTTATAAATGTAATCTTTGTATTTATGTTGGTTACGTATGGTAAAAAAAAAACAAAAATACACCATTTTGGGTTTTATTGAATTTGTCTCTTGTTTCTTAACTGCTTTACTGCCTTTTTCCCTACACTGAAAAAACAGGAAAACACATCTGTCCAGTTTACTCAATCATATATTTGTTTATGATTTAATTTACTAGATTAAAGTATTTAGAGCGAATGTGAACCACTCAAGTACTCAAATGATTTTTGCTGAAACTGTAGTTCCCAACATGCTTTGCTTGGGACTTAATGAGAGTAAAAATGTTGAAATTAAATGTCATTTTAAATGTCATTAGATGAGAAAAGGTGGAAACTTGATAGTGTTTAATGTTTAATTATGTTGGAATTATTAGAACCGGTTACCATTGTGGAGAAAAGTGAAGCATTATGTGCTATTGATAGCTAATAGTTAATTAGCTAGCTAGTACAGTCTTATAATTAAGCTTTGTGGCACAAAAATACATGATATTGAATGAATTAATCCTGTCAGCGAACCATATAAATTCACTTTGATACTACTTTATTGGGTCACTTAAAAATGACTTCTATTCAGTGATGACATGAACAAATTATGTTTGTGTAACTTAATTGGTTCATGTGGGACCGATGATTAAATCATGTAAATCCATCACACTTTTTTTTCAGTGAATTATAATAGCCTAATAACAAAGATTATAGCAAAATACTTTAGGTTTTCGATGAACTTTTCATTTCAAGAATTTCACCCTTTTAGTTTTTTTCTTCATCAGGATAGGTATCCCGGAATTTTTGAACAATGAGCATTACGCCACATTACAGCTCTGCTAAAACACTAATGACACACAAAAATAAAAACGTGACTTGGTCAGTGCATCTGATGGGTAGAGTTGAAAAGGTACTGCATGACATGACTGACCCAAGAGAAGAAAGCAACATATAAGTTGTTTCATTTGAGTTGTTTGATCTATTGTGTTAGTCCAGAATTGACAAAGCGAGGACAGCAATTTCTTGGCTGTATATCTGAGTTTGACCCAGCTCGGCCCCTACTCTCTGTCCATTATAACACACCTTGTATTTTTTTTTCTTTTTTTGGCCCACAGAGCAAAGAGATCATTTTCCAGCTGCAAGAAGACCTGATGAAGATTCTTAACGAACTCTATACGGTGAGTTTGTCTCGTTCTCTCTCATCATCCGCTCAATCTCTTTTTGGATTACTTTTTCATCCCATCACTTTGCTGGTGCTTTTCTCTCTCTCATTTTATCATTCCATCAATACGTAATTCGCCCCTTCCATCACTGACACTCTCTGTTTCTCACTTGCCTTCTTCTAGAACTCAACCGCATCGGTTTCATCTGTCTTACATTTACTCGATCTAGCATTTCTGAATTTTCCTTTTGTCTGTAACTTCTGCAGCTGTTTTGGTTTAGCCAATTCTGTTGTTGCTAAAAAGACCAGCATGAAATGGACTTATATTTTTCCCAACTGCTGCCATTGAAGTGATGGTATCACAGTAACTCATACAGTCCCAAACCATATCGTCCCATACCAGTAGCTACCGTATCTTGAGCTGTGATGTCATTTTCGTGCAGTTTAGTTGATTGGCTCAAAAAAAGTATGCAAAAAATTAGTGTTGATGAGGGAAGGTAGCAAATTTTAAATCACAGATTTTTAAAGAGGCCATATTATGCTCTTTTACAAAGTCTTGATTTTGTTTACTAGAATAATTTAATGCTTGAATGTTCAAAAAAAAAAGTGACATTATTGCAGCACCTCTTTTCCCAGTCTGTCAGTAACAGTCTGTGCCCTATTTTAACGATCTGAGTGCATGGTCTGAAGAGCATGGCGCAGGTGCACTTAGGGCGTGTCCGAATCCACTTTTGCTAGTTTAACGACGGAAAAAAAATGTTTGTGTGCTGCTGCGCGTCCCTGTGTGTAATAAGCAGAGTGTACGCGCATTGTGTATGCGCCTATTTGCACATATTTCTAATGTGCCCTTTAAATAACACAAAAAATACTGCGCTATTGACTTTAGACCAGGTTTTTGTTGGTCAATGGCACAATCATTTTCAATTGCCTCAAACTAGCAACGCGTCAACAATGCGCCTGAACACACCTCGTTTTCAGACCAGCATGCCCATGGGCGAACAGATGAGCGCGAGTGCATTTGCTATTTAAACAACGTGGCGCTGGACGTGAAAATGATAACTGTGTCAGGATGAAACTAGCAAAAAACACTTGCATTGCGCCAGGTGTATGACAGGGCCCTCTGTCTGTTTAGTTCCGGTCTCTTTAAAGCCCCTTCTTCCAAAAAGCGCAATGTGCTCTGATTGTTCAGCTGGACCAGTGTGCTGTGATTGGTCAACCACTTCCATGCCACACCCCTTACCATAATCGTGAGTTTCAACACACTATTAACTAACTCAACCTGGCTCTGTCCCTTTATTTTGCATATGCCTTGGGCAGGAATTATTTAAATGAGGAATATTGTGACGTGTTCGTTCCCGGAAGAAAACTTAAGACTACAGTTGAGGCATTTCAGGGAGTTCAGAAACAGTGATACTGATATAGAGAAGAACTCCTGCTCGAGGGACTTTGTAACTTTTCAGGCCTTTTTCATGCTCAAACAGCAACATTACACACTCAAGAAAGTTGAAAATGTAATTAATCATAAACATGGATTAATCACTCACAATAAGATTAATGAGATGCAATTAGAAAACATGGTAGGGAAAATTGGTGGGAGCTTTCCATGTTAGCAGGCACCCAAAAAAGAAAATGTATTTGTCTATAATTGTTTTTTATGTGCAGTTGTGAATATTTGACCTGAATGTGAGCTTATCTGACAGGCCTGAAGTCTTAAAAGCCAGCAGCTCTTGCATAAATAACCTAGATAAAACAAAAACACGCAGCACACATTAAGTCTAACATGAGGAACGCGCACTAAAAATTAGATGAATTCTCTGAACCAAAGTACTCAAAGTTCAGGAAGTTTCCACCCCGCTGCAACCCTCATGTAAGCAGTTTTGTGTCCTTGTTGAGAAGGATTTACATCAGAGTATAAGAGCGGAGCAGGGAGCATGTTGCATGATTTAGCATGCCGCAAGGAGTGTTTTTTTGACAGTCTTGGAGTTCTCTTCAAAAAACACTTTTGATGCTGGTCCACCACGGCCCAAAATACAGTTGCATGGCTGCAAGAATTCCCCAAATGTTAACACTGCGTTTATGGACTATTAGCAGTCAGAATTAGATGCAACTTGTGAAATATTACTGGAAAGACAACAAACATAAATCCTGTCAGATTGCAGTCACTCCATTACAAACATGCATGTGTGTCCACATGTATAACAGACATTTATGAGTCAGATTAGCTCAATAGAGTGCAACAATGTGTTGGTTCTGGAAGTATTTTTTTCCATTAATTTGCCACATAGGGATTTTAAAAGTCTTTGTGTTATAATCAATTAAACAAAGCAATCAGCTACGAGGTGAATCATAACATGACAAACTTTGATTAGAAGCAAAAAAATATTTAAAATCTGACAAAAATACAAAGGTACAAGACTGTGTACTTAACGGCTTTAGTGAGGGAAAGAACTACAATCCCATGAAGCATTGCGAACTACTGTACATAATCGAATTTAAAAACGATATACAAATCGAAAATACAAATAAGTATTTTAGAATGCTGGCTTTATGGGAGTGGGCGGGGCTAAAGAGCTCTTTTGGTGAGTTTTGCTTGTCTCTACTCTCTGATTGGTGGAATTGCCTGTACAGCATCATGGGCAATGTAGTTTTTTACCACGATTTCTGCTGTTAAACACAATTATTTTAAAAATAAATTGAAATAATGTGGGCTAATGGCTTCAATGGAAGCACATACCATTGATTAACAACCCTGTAGCTCACAGTAGGTCTGTCGTTAAAGGTTTATAAGTTCAAAATCAGTTTCCCTATGGAGAAAATTAATGTTTTTACTTCCGGAACCTGACTGTTGCACTCTGTAGGGCCCTGTCCCAAATGGCATGCTTCCCAACAGTCAACGCGGTGTTATGTCATGAAAATACGGACTCGTAGGAAGACTGCAAGTGTTTAGGGTGCCATTTGGGACAGGGCCTAGGAAGGGTTGCATTCTTCTGAAGGATTTTGGGCTTGGGGATTGTGGGTAATATAGTTCCCTGGCTGCTCTGCCCCCTGCAGGTGATGAAGACATACCACATGTATCACACTGAGACTCTAAGTGCAGAGAATAAGCTGAAGGAGGCAGAGAGGCAGGGCGAACGACAAGGCCGAGGCGGAGAGAACGTCTTCAGTCTGCGCACCGAAGATCGCCACCAACGGCGCAATGCTGCTCGCAAGATTCAGAAGATGAAAGAGAAGGTGAGTTCCAAATCTTTGGCTTTTTGCATTTTTCTGTTGTTGTTCAAGGGGTCTTTATTTGTTGCACCTTGTATGAGTTTTGTTGTTTGCAGTCTAAGAGTGTATTATCCACTATGCAAGATTAGATTCCTTGAATTTTAATGTGCCAGATGTGTTTCCAGAAATAGAGTCCAAATGTTCATTTGTCTTGATGAAATACTGTGAACTGGAGTAATTTGGTGGACATTATGAGGGAATAATTTCTGATTTATGCATAACCAACCTAAAAATTAGCCTATTTTGTTGGTCTTATTGGTTAAGATGATTTGATGCTTCATTATAATGTTGGTTCTGAAGATTTACTGAGGATTTTGTTTGACTATTTGGATGCTTGGTTTATTTAACACTATATTAAGTTAATTTTTTTTTTTTATGTGGTTGAGCTGAAACACATTTTAATGCCAATGCTTTAATCTATCATTTTTAAATCATATAGTAGTACAGCTACAGCATGTGCAATCAGAGCATATTTATAGAAATATTCACTGGGGAGAAAAAAAAGCAAAGAAGAGCGGCCATTTTGCAAACCATTCTGTAACCGAAAACCATGTGTTTAGGGCACGATATGGTTATTTCACAATCTCCACAGCATTATAAACTAACCCAGGAGGCTATAATGTCAGATTGTGTAAATAAAAAGCAGGAGTATCTCTTCAGATCATTAATTTTCCAGTACATACACCCTCATGGCACACTGTGTGTTCACTACAATTTGATACAGCATTCATTTTTCTCTTATTTCATAAGGGGGAAGAGAGGTTAGAATGAGCAATGGTTACAATATTGGACAGAATAGGCAGACAGGATATCCCGATGGACAAGGGTCAACAGTGTACGGCAAGCATTTTTCCAAGGCATAGCAGGAGCATAAAATAGTTTGGTTCACATATATCATAAATGAATGCAGGGCTTGACATTAACATCCGTCAACCTGCCAGACTCTGTGGATTTCAGCAGTGGCATGTAACGCAGTTACTCCTATTAGCCACTTTGGTGGGTTGAATTTTGTATTTAATATATACATTTTTCCATGGGCATCGGAAGAATGAAGAAGAGTTGGTGGGTCCTCCCCCAGAAAAATATTACTGGAGTAGATGCCATTTCCTGTATTCTGGTGTCTTTTAATTAAACAATTGCTTTTATAGCCTAAAATAGTTACCACATACCTGACAAGGTTTTCCCAAAAATTAACACAGCAACAAAATGCCTTTGTATGCCTAAAATGTCGAAAACACGAAACGTTTCTTGTCTCTTCACACTCAGTTAGGAATGACATGAATCACATAAATGCATATTTTCAAATCAAAACGTCCACATTTGAGAAAAAGTAGTTTGCACCACTGGATGTTACTGTTGGTCGTTTAACATTTGGATAGCAGAACAGTTCACATGTATTAAATGTTTTGCTTACCTCACTTTCCTCAATGTCTATGGTGGTTAAGGCCCTGGTGTAACTGTAATTAAATGCTGCAGCAAAGACTACATGATGCCTTTAAAAGCAACAGGCGAACAAATGATGAACATTCACTTAAATACCAGTTTCATGACAGTATGTGAGCACACAGCCAGACTCACCTGAGCAGCAGATATGCTAAGATGCTTTGTTTACCTTGCTGTGATGCAGGAGTGCAGCAGGCGCAAGCAGTGAAAACACGGAATGGAGTTTAATTTATATGGACTGGATTTGACGAAGCATTTTTCAATTGTAGTCTTTTAAAAAGGCATCTGAAATAATAAAGTGCAATGTAGTGTTGTCAAAAATATAGATTTTTCAATACATAGATACTGGAATATCTGAAATGCTTCCAATACAAATTTTCCGCAGAATAGATACACGATACCAGCTACACTTTCTCGATCTCTCCTCTCCGACAGCGAGTTACACACAAACCCGCCTCCCCTTAATTTACTCCGGATGAATTTCAGCGTGGGATTGCATGTATTGCGCATAATTTTAGTCATTCCCGCAGATTTTGTGCTCACGCCCAAAGTGTGCGCACATAAAGCCACCTCTCAGTACTACATTTAGTTTTTTTTTCGCTGCTTATTGCGCTTAAACAATCAAATACACACAAAATGATGTCAAATTCCGGTCTTGGCGAGTATTCACGTAAACACAGTCAGTTCTGTTTTAAGTGAACGTAAACAGCAGAGAAAGAAAATGCATGTGTAACAGTATCCGTGCGTCACCTAATATAGCTGCTGCCAAATTATGAGATAATATTAAAAATATCTATTTAAATATATCTATAGTTTTCTCCATGGTATCAATGTCAAAATAGTGGCCAGTGAAAATGCTGAGTGGCTAGTAACTTTGGAAAACCCTGGGCTCCAGACTAACATTTTAAGAGCAATGGCACCAGCGCCACTAACTAACCACTAACTAACTACCGCTGGAGGAAAATCTATCATAAAGTTAGTTTAATAATAAAATTACTATTGTTTTGTTAGTAAGTGCAGTTACTAATAATACTACATGTTTGTTTATTGGAAATTTAAAAGTAAAGCACTGAGCTTGAATTGATATGCAGATAAAATTAACTTTTATTAACAAGTCAAAAACCAAAAAACATTTTTATCCATGATCCATGATTGCCGCCTTACTTTTTTCCATATATTAGGAAAGGGGAGTGGAAATGGCTAATAAGTCAAATAAGTGCTCCTCTGCCACCAACTACTGGTTATAGTGGCAATTTCTTGTCTTTTTTTTTTTAAATAAAAGTGCTTGTTTGCCACAGTGTTAGTTTTCCTACACCTTTAAACTTTTAGTTTTACAAATCATTACATTAAAAATAAATAACATTAAAATTGGATAATATTTTGTACTGGAAAAAAAATTGTAAAGCACTTGAAAGCCCTTGAAAAGTGCTTGAATTTCATTCTCAAAAGGTTGTACGAACCCTGAGATGAATAATGTAAAAAAAAAACATTTGACTATTTCTGCCACAATACCATGGGGTGTTACTACATTAAATCAATGGTGAATGTTGGTGATTTGTGGACTGAAACCCCTGAACTTCGTTCATGGCTCAATGGTTTCTCCTGGTTTCCACGTCAGCGCTGTTTCTGATATCTATGGTTTATATAACAGATAATTCTGTGCCGAGCGCTTCCATTAGATCTCGCAGTAGCGATGTTATTAATTCTGTGGTGAATTCAAACGCTTTCTCACTGGATCTCCCAGCGCTGTGTAGTAATGGTGTTGAGTGATCAAGATCGGCCCGCTTCAAGCTGATAAACCGTCCGCGAAGCTCATGCGAGTAGTGCGGTTCTGTTTCGTTTGCAGTCTGATGTTTCTCATATGTAACAGAAATGGCAGCTCTTATCAGTTGGGCACCGTGGTGGTTGCACCGGTGCGACCTCTAACAAAATTTAGTCGCACCAGCAGGAAAAAAGGTTGCAAAATGCGACCATTTGGTTGCAGTCTGGAGCCCTGAAAACCACTAGCCACAGTGGCTGGTGAGCAAAAAAGCCCTGAATTTATGTGTATGTTTATACACTGCTGTTAAAAAGGTGCCGAGGCAAACAGACCAAGTGGGACCCCAACGCCCCAAATTTTTGAATGCAAATTTAACAAAATAAATAAACTGTTACTATATTGTCACTATAGGCTATAGCACTGTACTGTTGAGGACTTGAATGTTCAGGATCCTTGCTTGATTTAATGATAATGTTGCTTTAAAAGATCTGTGGGTTTTACCAACAGTCAGTGACTTTAATTAAAGGAGCAATTACAATCGCAGAGGAGCAGACGTAAGCCAAGCCTCACTGTGAACACACTGGCATTAGAAACAAGTTAGTCGATAGGCTGTCCGTCAATAAAAACATTTTATCTTCTTGCCTTGATTGAGATATAGTACTTACTCAACACTTTGTCCTTCTCTCTCTCCTTCAACCTCTCCTGTCTCTCTCTTTTTTTCTCCCCCCCAGCGCCAAGCCAAGTACTCGGAGAACAAACTGAAGGTTATGAAAGCTCGGAACGAGTATCTGTTGACTCTGGAGGCCACGAATGCTTCCCTGTTTAAATATTACATCCACGACCTGTCGCATTTGATTGACGTGAGTATCTGATTAGGGCTGCGTATATATCGCAGCTTGTGCAGACTGGGACTCCACGGCAGGAAATTGCCACTGCATGAAGGGCATGGTGTTGTGGTTGAGTTTATTTGCTTTTTCACCAAGCACAGTAATGAATTATAGTCCTGATTAATAATCACTAATTAAGGCAGCCTCCACTGCCTTTAATTAGAGAGAAACGCACCCTGTAACAGGCAGGACGGCATGGAGATTAAGCCTTTAATTACAAGCACACATTAGCACATTCTGTAACAGGCCACGTTTGGAATGGAATACTAGCGTGCTAGTCACTGCTTACTGCACAGAATAAGGCCAATTCACACTGACAAACACAGATCAACGGCAACGATCACAACATGTCACTCAGACATTCAGATTCAGATAGTTCATTCAACGAAATCAAGCTCCAACAGACGGCGACAGACTCCGACAGGGATATAACGCACTGATCCTATAAAACCAGACAAAGTGTCTGTTGCCGTCTGTCGGTGCGATGTGAATTGGCCTATATACTGTCCTGAAATTATTTTAAATATAGTATATACCATATGATATACTGTATACCATTCTGTCTGTCTATCTTTCCATCTATCCATCATCCGTCCATCTGTCGTTCCATCCGTCGTTCCATCCATCCATCCATCCATCCATCCATCCAGAGTATATTTTTATTAGAGACTCCAACATATGCCACACTGTATATACAAATTGTGTATATACCATATTAAATATTATATACCACACTATATATATACATTACTGTATATGCCATGTTATACACTATATATGCAAACACTGTATATTCTGCAGTATACATTGATATACACACTATATTGCAGTGATTTTGATTTATTTATCACACTGAAAATGGAAGGTCAATTTGTGTGCATTGCATTGTGGGATAGAGTGTCCCATGTAGTGTGCTCTAGTTGTATACTGATTATTTCCGCAACAGTTCATCAGAAAATCTGCAAACTGTACACCTAATGCATACTACTCTATAAGATCCTATTGAGTATCTTGCACATGCACTCAATCTAGTAAGTCCAGGAGATTCCTCAACGGTACAGAGAGGAGCCATTTCTCACGCGGGCCGTCCCTGCTCTTCGGTTTGCTGTGTCTGTTATTTTGCTCATTAGAGTTTGGTCGAGTTTCGTGGTCAGCAGTATCTGGACGATCGGAGCGCTGCGTCTCTTTGACCTTCACAGAGGTCAAAACTGCTCACACTGAGATAAAGACAGCAGGAGCATTTGTGTACGTGGGTGGCTAAAAGAGAGAGAGAGATTGTGTGGGGGTGGAAAGTGAGATACGGTAAAAGCCTGTATGAAAAACCCTTCAAATTAACCCTGAGAACAGAAGCCGTGGAGGATAATTTCTAGATAACCGTTTTAAGATAATGTTTTCTTATAATTTCTTATAAAACCGCATAATCGGTTTTGAGTGACAGCTCTACACAAATCCACACTATTCATGTTCTTTTCTCTATGAAAATCGATGGCGTGTTTCTGTGTTTTAACAGTGTTGTGACCTCGGCTATCATGCGGGCCTGAGTCGGGCATTACGGACCTACTTGTCAGCAGAATACAGCCTGGAAACCTCTCGCCACGAGGGCCTGGATATTTTGGAGGGGGCCGTGGAGGGGCTGGACCCCGGCAGTGACCGGCAACGCTTTATGGAGACTCACCCCACAGCGTTCACCCCTCCTGCACGCTTCAACTTTCAGCCACACATGGGAGACCAGGTCACACGCCACCTAGTGTCCAAACTACATATTTACATTCACAAAAAAAATCATTACATTACTGTGTAGAAAAGGAATGAAGATGTGCTATTACAGTGACTCTTACTGTCCTTTTATATCTTCATCATTTGGCTGAAAAAAAAAGGATTTTATCTACAAACATAATAATTGTTTATTCAAATTGATTTTTTTATGTAAAAAGTTTACATTGTCCTGTGATTGGTTGGATCATGAACTGCGGTATTATCTAAATAGGAAGAGAAAAAAATTGTATATTATTTAGGGCTGTCAAGCGATTAATCGCATCCAAAATCCAAAAGTTTGTTTACATAATATATGTGTGTACTGTGTATAATTATATATATTTGAATACACACACATACATGTATATATTTAAGAAATATTTGCATGCATATACTGTATATAAATTTATATAATTATAACAATTTTTTTCTTAAATATATGCGTGTATATTTATATATACATAATAATTATACACAGTACACACATATATTATGTAAACACAAACTTTTATTTTAGATGCGATTAATCGTTTGACAGCTATATTATATTATATTAATTTTCACAAATCATATGGGTCTATTTTATTATTATTATTATTATAATATAAAGTAGAAAAAATCATGTATTAGGCTTACACCATAAGTTACATGAAAAAAAAACTAATTCGCTAATCACAGTTATTTGTATGACAATTAATCTTCAGCACAAAATTCAGCACTTTTTTTTATCCTGCATCATAATTTCCTGTCCTTTCTTTACTGTCCATGTCCTTGAAAATGTCCAAAAGGCCAAACTAATAATTATAAAAAGATCAAATGATTTGTTTGTTCTGCTGAGCTGTTTCTGTAATGTGTGTGTTTATGCATGTTGATATTTCAGGTGAGTCAAATCTCAGCACTGCCGCAGGTGCAAGCCGAACTCCTCCTCCGATTCCAGCAGCTGCAGTCGCGCCTCTCTACACTGAAGATTGAAAACGAGGAGGTAAGATATACACACACACACACACAATCTCTTCCTCTCGATTGAGCTGCGGTTCCCCTACCGAGGATAAAGAATGAGATGACAGGCGTACACACCTTCTCCATTTCTCCTTTCCCCTCTCTCGTTCCCTCTCTTTGTCAACAGGCACTATACAGTGGGGAGAACAAGTATTTGATACACTGCCGATTTTGCAGGTTTTCCTACTTACAAAGGTCTGCAATTTTTATCATAGGTACACTTCAACTGTGAGAGACGGAATCTAAAACAAAAATCCAGAAAATCACATTGTATGATTTTTAAATAATTAATTTGCATTTTATTGCATGACATAAGTATTCGATCTCCTACCAACCAGTAAGAATTCCGGCTCTCACAGACCTGTTAGTTTTTCTTTAAGAAGCCCTCCTGTTCTCCACTCATTACCTGTATTAACTGCACCTGTTTGAACTCGTTACCTGTATAAAAGACACCTGTCCACACACTCAATCAAACAGACTCCAACCTCTCCACAATGGCCAAGACCAGAGAGTTGTGTAAGGACATCAGGGATAAAATTGTAGATCTGCACAAGGCTGGGATGGGCTACAGGACAATAGGCAAGCAGCTTGGTGAGAAGGCAACAACTGTTGGCACAATTATTAGAAAATGGAAGAAGTTCAAGATGACGGTCAATCTCCCTCGGTCTGGGGCACCATGCAAGATCTCACCTCGTGGGGCATCAATGATCATGAGGAAGGTGAGGGATCAGCCCAGAACTACACGGCAGGACCTGGTCAATGACCTGAAGAGAGCTGGGACCACAGTCTCAAAGAAAACCATTAGTAACACACTACGCCGTCATGGATTAAAATCCTGCAGCGCACGCAAGGTCCCCCTGCTCAAGCCAGTGCATGTCCAGGCCCGTCTGAAGTTTGCCAATGACCATCTGGATGATCCAGAGGAGGAATGGGAGAAGGTCATGTGGTCTGATGAGACAAAAATAGAGCTTTTTGGTCTAAACTCCACTCGCCGTGTTTGGAGGAAGAAGAAGGATGAGTACAACCCCAAGAACACCATCCCAACCGTGAAGCATGGAGGTGGAAACATCATTCTTTGGGGATGCTTTTCTGCAAAGGGGACAGGACGACTGCACCGTATTGAGGGGAGGATGGATGGGGCCATGTATCGCAAGATCTTGGCCAACAACCTCCTTCCCTCAGTAAGAGCATTGAAGATGGGTTGTGGCTGGGTCTTCCAGCATGACAACGACCCGAAACACACAGCCAGGGCAACTAAGGAGTGGCTCCGTAAGAAGCATCTCAAGGTCCTGGAGTGGCCTAGCCACTCTCCAGACCTGAACCCAATAGAAAATCTTTGGAGGGAGCTGAAAGTCCGTATTGCCCAGCGACAGCCCCGAAACCTGAAGGATCTGGAGAAGGTCTGTATGGAGGAGTGGGCCAAAATCCCTGCTGCAGTGTGTGCAAACCTGGTCAAGAACTACAGGAAACGTATGATCTCTGTAATTGCAAACAAAGGTTTCTGTACCAAATATTAAGTTCTGCTTTTCTGATGTATCAAATACTTATGTCATGAAGAGTACCTATGATAAAAATTACAGACTTCTACATGCTTTGTAAGTGGGCAAACCTGTAAAATCGGCAGTGTATCAAATACTTGTTCTCCCCACTGTATATGCATAGCAGCACACTCCTCCACAACCACAGACGCATTCATACATATTGTTTCCATCTTCTCCGTCTCTGTTGGAGTGCGTGGTTGTTTATCGCTGGTTGTTGGCAGGCCAGCTGTTTCCTGCAGCTCTCAGCATGTGAAGGACAGAGCAGAAGTGCTGATGAACGCTGTATTACTGCAGTGACTTTAGACTGTAGAGACCCAGGGCTGTACGGATGTGTGTGCGGGATATTCCTCTATCCTCGCTTCTCTAGATGGCTGTGGACCAATTCCAGATTACAGTGTGTGATTGTCACAAAACAAGAAGCATGACTATTGTACTATTAGCCTGGTTGGTTGGACATTATAATACTAATTTATTTGATAAATAATAACAGTAATTATTACAATATAAAATGACTGTTTTCTATGGAAGCTTGTTTCCGCCACAGAATAAAAAATAAAAAAGGTAATTGTGACTTTTTACATCTTGCAATTGCGAGATATAAAGTCAGAATTGCGAGATGTTAACTCGCAATTGTGAGATAAAAAGTCACAATTTTCTATTTGAATATATGTTAAAATGTCATTTATTCCTGTGATCAAAGCTGAATTTTCAGCATCATTACTCCAGTCTTCAGTGTCACATAATCCTTCAGAAATCATTCTAATATGCTGATTTACTGCTCAAGAAACATTTCTTAATATTATCAATAATGAAAATTGTTGTGCTGCTTGTGGGAATCAATTTTCTTCAGGATTCTTTGACGAATAAAAAGTTCAAAAGAACAGCATTTATTTGAAATAAAAATCTTTTGCTACATTATAAATGTCTTCACTGTCACTTTTGATCAATGTAATGCAGCCTTGTCGAATAAAATATTAATTTCTTTCAAAAAATTAAAAAACAAAATAAATCTAAATAGACTTACAAATTTTAATCTCACTGCAAATTATTTTATACATTCACTGAAAAAAGTTAACCTAAATTTGGTATCATCTAAATGAACTGTCAAAATGATTTAACAACACTAAATCAACATACTGTGAATAGAATACATTAGCTTACATAAATTTAAGGGTTTGATCAAGCAGAAAATGCTTCTTATAGTGTATGTAAAAAGTTTTGGACCCCATTTACACCTGTATTTTGCATAGACCACTTATATGTAATAAGGTGTAAACCTTGGATTAAAATGAACGGTAACACTTTAGAGTGGGGAACACGTATTCACTATTAACTACGACTTTTGCCTCAATAAACTCCTAATTTACTGCTTATTAATAGTTAGTAAAGTAGTTTTTGTAGTGTTTAAGTTTAGGTATTGGGTAGGATTAAGGGATGTAGAATATAGTCATGCAGAATAAGGCATTAATATGTGTGTTATAAGTACTAATAAACAGCCAATATCCTAGTAATATGCATGATAATAAGCAACTAGTTAATAGCAAGAATTGAACCCTAAAATAAAGTGTTACCAAATGAACACTAGTATACACCAATCAAGCATAACATTATGACCACCTTCCTAATATTGTGTTGGTCCCCCTTTTGCTGCCAAAACAGCCCTGACCCATTGAGGCATGGACTCCACTAGACCCCTGAAGGTGTGCTGTGGTATCTGGCACCAAGATGTTAGCAGCAGATCCTTTAAGTCCTGTAAGTTGCGAGGTGGGGCCTCCATGGATCGGAGGCCTCCACCAGCTTGCCTTCTTCCCATAGTGCATCCTGGTGCCATGTGTTCCCTAGGTAAGCGACGCACACACACCCGGCCATCCAAATGATGTAAAAGAAAACGTGATTCATAAGACCAGACTACCACCTTCAATTGTTCCATGGTCCAGTTCTGATGCTCACGTGCCCACTGTTGGCGCTTTCGGCGGTGGACAGGGGTCAGCATGGGCACCCTGACTGGTCTGTGGCTATGCAGTCCCATACGCAACAAACTGCGATGCACTGTGTATTCTGATACCTTTCTATCAGAACCAGCATTAACTTCTTGAGCAATCTGAGCTACAGTAGCTCGTCTGTTTGATTGGACCACGCGGGCTAGCCTTCGCTCCCCACGTGCATCAATGAGCCTTGGCCGCCCATGACCCTGTCGCCGGTTCACCCCTGTTCCTTCCTTGGACCACTTTTGATAGATACTGACCACTGTAGACCGGGAACACCCCACAAGAGCTGCAGTTTTGGAGATGCTCTGACCCAGTCGTCTAGCCATCACAATTTGGCCCTTGTCAAACTCTCTCAAATCCTTACGCTTGCCCATTTTTCCTGCTTCTAACACATCAACTTTGAGGACAAAATGTTCACTTGCTGCCTAATATATCCCAACCACTAATAGGTGCCGTGATGAAGAGATAATCAGTGTTATTCACTTCACCTGTCACCGGTCATAATGTTATACTTGATCGGTGTATATGGCACCAGCATTTCTATAACTCTCTATGTTCCCTCTGAAGGTGAAAAAGACGTCGGAGGCCACTCTTAGCACTATTCAGGATATGGTGAACATGGAGGACTACGATGTGTCCGAAAGCTTCCAGCACAGTCGCTCCACTGAGTCGGTCAAATCCAGCGTATCAGACACTTACCTCAGCAAACCCAGCCTGGCCAAGAGACGTGCCAACCAGCAGGAAACAGAGCTCTTCTATTTCACAGTAAATGCTGGCTCACACACAATCCCTCAGACACAGCCTGTTCTAGAAATAGTGTTTAATAAGACACAAAAAAAGAGCACAGACACAGTATTTATCCTCCTTGCATCACACTTTACAGTCGATGATCTGTTCACACTGTAGTTTTGTAGCATTGTGACCCCCGGATCAATGGTCTTGTTTTGGCCTAAAGCAACGTCAGTATCTTTAAACTTTGTTTATGGCTACTGAAGGATGACAAGGACTAATTAGATCATTAATTTCCAGTGTAACTGGATTATTATTGACTGTGTGCATTTGTTCGTCTGCAGAAGCTGAAGGAGTATCTGGAAGGCAGTAATCTCATCGCCAAACTACAAGCCAAACACGACATGCTGAAGAGAAGCATAGCTGAAGGTGATGTTGCACTTTTCATTATATTTATTATTATTTATTATTGTATACTTATTTATATTGATATATTGGTATCCTTGGCTCAAGACAAACAATAAAAATGTTAATAATAATGATAATAACTAAAATTTTTACATGTAGTTTGGAATCAGTAACCGACTACAATTTGTAAGTAATCGACTTAGCACTGAGTATATATTTATATATATAGCATATGTAGTTTTCCATGCCGAAATAGCAAGTCATAGAATTTTATTTTATTAACATTTGTCATAAAATGTGTATTTTTACTATTTATACAGATTTATATAAAAATGGATCTGTATAAAACCAAAATGAATAATGTTCACCACTTAATAATAACATAATGAAGAGATTATTTGAGCTTTTTTTAGGAGCTCAGTTTGTAATACCCAGTGAAATGTCGTCTAATATATCTCTGTCTGCAGGATACAGAGCAGACATCATGACAACCAGGTATATCTCATCATCTATGTGTCTGACCTTCTTTAATGCCCATTTTACATATACTGCACTGAAACACAAGATCCTCTTAATATTTGTAAAGGTTCTCATGACCTTTTTGAATGCTAAAACTCTCTTTTTTTCACTCAGCCGTCGACGAAACTCCCACAGCCGGCACCAGGTAAAAGCCTTTTAACGTTTAGTTTCCATCTGTACCAGCATGCATGTTTCACGTTAACTTCCATATTTTTATCTGCACACAGGATTCTGGGAAGGCCATCCCTCTGATTGTAGAAAGCTGCATTCGCTTTATTAATCTATACGGTGAGGAATGTATATAATCTGGTGAATAATACAAATATTGAATGCATCAAACACACATATATGCATGCATGTTGTGATTTTTTATTTCTTTTTTTTTCTCAGGTCTGCAACACCAGGGTATTTTCAGGGTTTCAGGGTCACAGGTGGAAGTCAATGACATCAAGAACTCTTTCGAACGAGGTTTGTGAACACAGTCATCTATGCATACATACATCTATACACCATGAATACACTCTCATCTTAGTGACTGTTTCCCAGGCAACGACCCCTTGACTGATGAGGAGAATAACCATGACATTAACTCAGTAGCGGGTGTGTTGAAAATGTACTTCCGCAACCTGGACAACCCGCTTTTCCCAAAGGAGAAGTTCAACGATCTCATCGCCTGCATCCGTGAGTGCATGTTTTCCCCTGCGTTCATATATGTGCATGTATGTGAATGAAGCAGGATGGAGGAAGGAAAGGTGTGTGTGATAAATGGTGGCACAAGTATTCGGGAAATGACAGGGTGCTAAGTACTCGGGTTTCCTGGAGAGTTTGGACAGCTGGTGTCTTTTCATGAATCTATAAAAGAGTCCCTGCCTGTTTGAGCACATGGGACGTCTGATTTTCCTTGTTTATGTGCCTTCAACAGGAACTGAGAGTCTGTATGAGCGTGCCCTCTCCATCCGTAAGATATTGACCATAACACCGCGGCCAACACTAGTGGTCATGAGATACCTGTTTGCATTTCTCAACCAGTGAGTATTCGTGCACACATTTATGAAGCTGTCCAATTGAGGACATGCTATCATGGAAGCATGTTTACGCCACAGAATAAAAAATAAAAAAGGTAACTTTATATTTCGCAATTCTGACTTTATTTCTCACAATTGCACGTTTATATCTCACAATTCTTCCTTTATTTCTCTCAATTCAGGGTTTATAACTCGCATCTCACTCAGAATTGTGAGATAAAAAGTTGCAATTACCTTTTTTCAATTGTATAAATATATTTTTATTAATATATTTAAGGTTTTAATTTTAAGTTTACTTAAAGATTTAAAATGTCTATAGTTTTTATAATTTTTTTTATTTAGTTTTAGTTATTTTAGTACTTCAATTTAAACTAAACAAATTTGAAATGTTGCCTTGACAACTAGCTGAAATAAAATAACTTTTAAGTTTTTGTTTTTATTTTTATTTCCATTAGCGCTTATTTCATTTATATAGTTTTTTTTTATGGTGTTGGTTTTATTTAATGATAATTACCTTGTATGTACTATGTATGTATGTATGTGTATGTGTGTGTATACACCGATCAGGCAACATTATGTTCCTAATATTGTGTTGGTCCCCCTTTTGCTGCCAAAACATCCCTGACCCGTTGAGGCATGGACTCCACTAGACCCCTGAAGGTGTGCTGTGGTATCTGGCACCAAGATTGGACTTGTTTGTTCAGCACATCCCACAGATGCTCGATTGGATTGAGATCTGGGGAATTTGGAGGCCAAGTCAACACCTCAAACTCGTTGTTGTGCTCCTCAAACCATGCCTGAACTATTTTTGCTTTGTGGCAGGGCGCATTATCCTGCTGAAAGAGGCCACAGCCACCAGGGAATACCGTTTCCATGAAAGGGTGTACATGGTCTGCAACAATGCTTAGGTAGGTGGTACGTGTCAAAGTAACATCCACATGGATGGCAGGACCCAAGGTTTCCCAGAAGAACATTGCCGAAAGCATCACACTGCCTCCGCCGGCTTGCCTTCTTCCCATAGTGCATCCTGGTGCCATGTGTTCCCCAGGTAAGTGACACGCACCCAGCCATCCACATGATGTAAAAGAAAATGTGATTCATCAGACCAGGCCACCTTCTTCCATTGCTCTGTGGTTCAGGTCTGATGCTCACGTGCCCACTGTTGGCGCTTTTGGCAGTGGACACAGGTCAGCATGGGCACCCTGACTGGACATGCATCAATGAGCCTTGGCCGCTCATGACCCTGTCGCCGGTTCACCACTTTTCCTTCCTTGGACCACTTTTGATAGATACTGACCACTGCAGACCGGGAACACCCCAAAAGAGCTGCAGTTTTGGAGATGCTCTGACCCAGTCGTCTAGCCATCACAATTTGGCTCTTGTCAAACTTGCTCAAATCCTTACGCTTGCCCATTTTTCCTGCTTCTAACACATCAACTTTGAGGACAAAATATTTTCTTGCAGCCTAATATATACAGGTGCCATGAAGAGATAATCAGTGTTATTCACTTCACCTGTCAGTGGTCATAATATTATGCCTGATCGGTGTGTTTGTGTGTGTGTGTGTGTGTATGTGTATGTGTGTATATATATATATATATATATATATATATATATATATATATATAACGGACACACACACACATAATTTTATTATATTATATTTATTTATAACTTAAACACTAATGACTATTCACTAAAGAAAATAAGAAACGCAAAATAATTTTTTTAGAATTTTATAGGGATTGTGCTCATCAAACCTTTGATAAGTCAAATGTCATTTAAATTTATTATACAAACACATACGTAAACTTTTGAATGTGTAATAACTGTTTAAAATGTGATTTAAACATGATTTCATTTGCTAGTGAAAATACTACCATAAAACCAAAAATTACATAAGACATTTTACAGTTATATCTACTCTGAATTCATTTTTAGGATGTCTTCGGATATCCTCAAAGGAAATGTTTTGCCAGATTTAGCTGACTTGTGTTTACAGTTTTGTCCCTAAAGTGTAGCTAAGTAAACCCACATGCACACCTTCCCATCTATATACTTAGTATGAAATATTCATCAATATTTGTACTCGCACACAAACACAACTCGCTCAGCTGCAAAGCTCAAGTGTCTCACTGAATAGGAGAAATGCAGCTAAACTAAGCATCCATTTTCACACTGGAAATTAAAAGCTCTCCCACCTCCATGCCGTGAGAGACAGACAGAGGGAGGGTGGGAGCGAGTGTTGTGTAAAGGTGCAAAGAGAAAAGGTGCGATATGGAGTTTATGACTCACTCTGATTGAGAACGCATAATTATAGCAGTGCACTCAGGAGACAACACAATGCATCTTGGGTTTATTTCCCACATTCACAGCTTGTCCCAGTATAGTGACGAGAACATGATGGACCCTGGAAACCTGGCCATTTGCTTCGGCCCGACTTTGATGCCCACCCCGGACCTCCTGGACCAGGTTTCATGTCAGGCGCACGTCAACGAGATCATCAAGACCATCATCATTCACCATGAAACCATCTTCCCTGACACCAAAGAGCTGGAGGGACCCATTTATGAGAAATGCATGAGCAATACTGAGTACTGGTGAGTGCTTACCTGATTACCATATTACTGACATGGATTAAAGTGTACTCCAGTATGTTGACCATCTTTTTACGCTCAAAGTGAAAGTCCGTACAGTGAACCTGGAGCGTTTGAGGAGGGCGAGCAGGATGGAGGGACGGAAACACAGACGAGTGAGGAGGGTAATTATAACTTGTAAGAAATACTTTTTTTTCCTTCTTATTCCCAAAAAAACAAAATGCGGATTGTCTGTCTTTCAGAGGGTGAGCCTGTGGAGGCGATAGCCAAGTTTGACTATGTGGGACGCTCTGGACGGGAGCTCACCTTTAAAAAAGGCGCCACTCTGCTGCTGTTCCAGAGAGCGTCTGAGGACTGGTGGGAGGGACGTCACAACGGCACCGACGGACTCATACCACACCAATACGTCACGCTGCAGGAGTGAGTTCATACACTTCATCTACAGAGTGATGGCAACAAAATAGATGGAAAATGTATCATAAATGTATGATTTATTTATTTTTGTATTTGCATATAACATCCCTTATAAAAAAAAATACAATAGCAACCAAAGTTTCCACCAAAGATTATTGTTACAGTTAATGCTACTTCTATAAAACCATAGTAAATTAATATGGAGCTCCTTTACAGTTTGAGGAGTCATTTAATTATTTTATTTTTTAACAGTGGTAACTATTCCCCACTTAATTTTAATGCTCTAAAACCATAGAGAATCAACATGGTGTCTCCTCTACACAATGTGAGAAGTTATTTTTTATTTTATTTTTGTTTTGTTTTACTTTACTTTTTTTATTTTACTTTTACTTTATTTAAAATTGTATTTAATTTCATTTAATCTTACTTTACTTTTTATTTTTATTTATTTTACTTTATTTCAAATTTTATTTTACTTTACATGACCTTACTTTAATTTTACTTATTTTTATTTTACATTGTTTTAAATTTCATTTAATTTAATTTCACCTTACCTTACTATACTTTACTTTTATTTTACTTCTTTTACTTTGTTTTAAATTTCATTTCATTTCACCTTACATTACCGTACCTTACTTTACATAAATTTTTATTTTACTTTATTTAAAATGTTATTTTATTTCATTTTATTAATAGTGACTAATTCTTAACTGTTACTGCTGCATTGTGACCGCAGTTAATATTTACCACAGTTTCCTTGTAGTAATAATAACTGTAATAATTATTGTATTTTATCATGGTATTTTTTTATTTTATTTGAAGTTTGTTCTGTTTATAACAAAATTGCTTGAATTTCCTAATTGAACTAAAAGAAATTTTGATCAAATGAATCGCTTGATCTAAGGGTGGATGGATAAACTTATGAATGACATATTTCAGGGATGAGGCCATGTCAGACACTCTGAGCCAGAAAGCAGACAGTGAGATCAGCACCACACCTTCAGATGAAGTGAGCTCCAGGCGATCGCTGACGTCCCCTACTGAACCAAGAATCCCTGAGACCTTCATCAGCCGGTGAGCCCACACACTCTGGCCCTTAGTCTCCTAGTCACTGTTCTCCTTGTATTTCAATTTGTCTTCCTCTTTCCTCTCTTCAGACACCGGAAGCGGACGGAAGCCCTCCTGCGCCGCGTCCCTGGTCGCCTAAGCGACGGTCACTGCCATGGCAATGGGCTGGAACGTAGCTCGCCCCCCGTAACGGTGACCGTAACGGGGCATTTCAGCCCGCGGGAGCTGTTACGTGGGAACAGCTGCGCCCTGGACAGTCCTGAGCACCACAGACGCACAGGACACAACGCCACCTCCAACGGTAACGTCACTGCCAGCATCAGCAGACACGAGTCTCTGCGCAGGGAGAGAGAGCGAGAGAGTCCTCCAATACGCCAGTCACCCTCCGCACTGCATTGTGGGATACCTATTCAACGCTCCCAGACGCTGAACCCGCACACTATGGCACAGGTTTGTTTATGAACAGTCATGAAACTGGGTGAATCTCACAAAAACATGCCAAAATTAAAAGGATTTTATAATTATTTTTATTCTAATTCTGACATTTAATTATTAAATCATATATGAATGTTATTTTATGTTTTTTTTTTATATATATTTGATTTAATAAAATGAATAATCAGTGAAAATAATAAATTATGATAAATTATATTTGATATTATATTTTAGATATATAGTTATTATATGATATTTATATTATAAATTAGATTAGATTTCAATAATTGTGTATTAAATGTATAATCAATTTATTTTATTCAAAAATATATATATAATATATATAATTTGTTCAAATGTGATTAATAAGATTAATCGACAAATTCATTAACAGTAATATAAATTATAATAAATCATTAGATATTATAATATCTATATATAAACTGTTTGGATTTCATTATTTGTGTATCAAATGTATAATAAATTTATATTAAATAATAAAATTAATAATCAGTGAAGTGACAATATAATAATGTTAAAAATATTTTATATATTATAATACATTTATATATTAGATATTATAATATCTATATATAATATTTATATTTTATATAAATTAGATTTCAATAATTGGATTAATTGTATAATCAATTTATTTTATTCAAATATTTATGATTTATTTATCATAATTTATATTACTGTTAATTAATTTGCTGATTCATTTTATTTATTAAAATTAACAAATGAGATATATATATATATATATATATCTCATTTGTTAAAATTTGATTAAAATGAATCAGCAAATTATCAATTATGATAAATTATTAGATAATATAAGGATATATAAATTGTTTATATTTCATTATTCGTGTATCAATTTATATTAATTACATAAAATTAATAATCAGTGAAGTGATAATATAATAATGTTAAAAATATTTTTATATATATTTATATAGTCTATATTAATTTCTATAGCATTTATTGAAAAAAAGAGTGATCCTAAAATAGGATTTATTTTCTTTATGCAAAATAAAATTTTTTACTGGTTTTCCTTGAATTTAAATTATGACCTTGATATGTCCATGACACGTTTCATGAGATTCACCCAAATCCACACTCAAGCACGCTCAAATGACCCAACATGTGGTGTTAGTAATACCCGTACAGTTAACGCTCTCTCTCTCCAGGATATAGAGGAAACCATGAGTCTGGCCTTGAACGAGCTGCGTGAGCTGGAAAGGCAGAACGGGAAAACCGCGGCTCCTGACCTGGTGCTGGACACCCTGGAGCAGGTGAAGAGCAGCCCGTCCTGCCCGTCCGGCTCCACCCCCTCCAGCTTGTCCAGCCCGTCAGATTCCCCGAGCCCCCTCAGCCCTATCAGCCCCCTTCCACCGCTCCCTCCGCTGCCCGGCCCTTCGTCCCGCCGCTCCAACGACCCCGTTGCCACCTTTAAGCCCATCGCCTCGCCCCGCATGGGCGTGACGCTCCGCCCACCCGCCCTACGCCCTAAACCGCCCATTCTCCCCAAAGCCAACCCTCCGCCTTCCCAGCAGCCCCAGAATCCACCCCCGAGCTTTGGCGGCGACAAATCCGGCACTATGTAAGCCAATGGGTCCAACCGAAGGAAACAGGGTTTAAGACTTGATGATTGCTTGAAGAACGTAAACAGGGTTATTCTCTTAATAATGACATGATTGTACGGCCGATAGCTAGTTTACGTGCAGAACGGTCTGATAGCGTTAGTCTACGATATTATATCCATAAATGTGTTGTCAGGGTGGTGTGTGTGTGTGTGTATTCTCAAAGTGAATAGGACTTTGCCGTGTCTGTGTGTAGATACATTTACGAGGAACCCATTCAGAGACAGCAGAGAGAGACTGCCTGTACAGGAAGTACCGTTGTTGTTTTTTTGGGGAAATGTCGTTCTATTGAGATGGTGCAATGCATTTTGAGTGCTTTGATTTGTTAGGCCTTACTTACGTACTACCACAAGAGGGATGTGTTCGCTCCGTCGAGAACGCATTTGTTATAAGTTGCTGCTGCTTTCTTTGATGCTTCGATTCGAGTTACAGGACTACCGGTGCCTCTTGGGAAAATGGTTATTTCACTTGTTGGAAGTTGATGGGAAATGTAATTAAGGGTTTTTTGTTTTGTTTTTCGAGCCACGCACCTGGCCTTTCCCGCAAGGAACGAGGCGACTAAAGAACACAGAATGTATTTCCATGAATGTTCCACTTTTTTTCTTTTTTTTTTTTTTCACTCGAAAAATACCACACTAAGCCTTGATCACCAGATAAACCTCCCCCTTTACCGTGGAAACCAAACCCTGAAGCCTGATTGGACGACGTGGGAGGGACGGAACTGGTAACATTCCGAGGGCGAACATGAACTAAGCTTTAATGAAATATCCTGCTGAACATGCAAAAGAGATTTGATTGTATCCGGGGAGGATTGTGACGACTCTTGCTAGGTCTTGCCCTCCCTCAGATCGTCCGAGAACAATTTCCACTGCTGCTCCTCTGACGGACCACAATGGTGTTCGATCCTCGATTTTCAACGTCCCCTGTGCTTCCAGTGTATGTGTGTTTGTACGATATCGTCAACGGCAGACTCTTTGGAGCACACCAACCATACATGGCTCTCCTGTGTGTGTGTATGTGGGGGGTTTTGCATGATGAATCACGGTTAGAGTAGTGCAGAGGACTAGATGATGGATAATTCATGCTTGTACATGGCAAACTTAAGTGTTTGTGTGTGTGTGTGTGTGTGAGTGAGAGAGAGAGAGAGTTAGAAAGAGTGCACTGCACTTGTAGACAAGATATGTGTGTGTGTGTGTGTGTGTGTGTGTGTGTGTGTGTGTGTGTGTGTGTGTGTGTGTGTGAACGAGGGTGTTTAATCTGGTGTGTAAATATGCATGAAGGTGAGGTGAGTTGTTTTACGAAATGAATGGCCTTGGTTCACTTTTTATACACTAACAATGATTGTTTTTCCACTTTTTTTGACTGCTGCCCTTACGTTTTTCTACCTGTTCTATTTTTTTACCAACGAGGATTTATTTCTTACTGGTGCTCTTTCATACGACCGTGTCTGCTTATCGCCGTATCCAACGCCCACCTTTTATCCTTTTACAAGCGATGTGCATATCTAAGACCATCGCCCCACCCTCCCACGCGCACGCACACACGCACACGCACACGCACACACACACACACACACACACACACACACACTGTGTTCACATGAAAGTGCCTTTCAGGATGCATGTTGAATGCAGGAGCCTGGTCTGCCAAGGGTGTGTGCTCCCGTCGCTCTCTGAAGAGTCATTCCCCAAGTTAAATAATAACAATAATAATGCTAGAGCTCTTTCCAGATATTTAATAACCTGAACAAATAATAAATATGTACATTTAATCCATTGTGATGTCGCACTTTCATGTATAGGACTGTATTGGCATGTAGCATTAAATCATGTTCCAGTGCATTTTAAAATGTGTCGAAACTGAATGTCTTTGAAATAAAGCAAAGTTGATATGTCTCAAAAATAGCGTGTTGTACGTTTTTTTTGTTGTTGATATATTTTGGTTTGCAGTGCTGGAACGATATACTAAAACGTAATGGTGAGTAAAGCATTGTGCATGTGATGGTCTACAATATTTAAATGGATAGTGCACACACAAAAATATCATTGTTATACCAAATGAATTGTGAATTTTGGTTCAACTTGATGGTCCACTTTAGACATTCTACTAACTATAAGTACTCTTTGCAACTACATGTCAACTAATTCTTATTAGTAGACTGTTCGGGTTACTAGAATAAATTGACTTGTACTTGCAAAGTTACCTATAATCCGTGTTGGGAGTAACATAATCAGATTACTTTTTTTTTCAAGTAACTAAAGTAACTCATTTTAAATTTACTTTTTCAAAAAAGTAATGCAAGTTACTTTGATTTTCATTTATTAACTGACAGCTCTCCTGTGTTGAGAGAAATAACTAGTAATTGCAAAGTTACCTATATTCCGTGTTGGGAGTAATGTAATGGATTACTTTTTTCAAGTAACTAGTACTTGCAAAGTTACCTATAATCCGTGATGGGAGTTAATGTACGTAATCGGATTACTTTTTTCAAATAACTAGTACTTGCAAAGTTACCTATAATCCGTGTTGGGAGTTATGTAATCAGATTACTTTTTCAAGTAACTAGTACTTGCAAAATTACCTATAATCCGTGTTAGGAGTTACGTAATCAGATTACTTTTTTTTTCAAGTAACTAAAGTAACTCATTTTAAATTTACTTTTTCAAAAAAGTAATGCAAGTTACTTTGATTTTCATTTATTAACTGACAGCTCTCCTGTGTTGAGAGAAATCCGGAGTAAGTGCAGAGGCATTGTGTGTGAACATGATGCTTATTGTAGTTCTAGATTAAGGCCCTGTCCACACTAACATGGGTACTTTCAAAACCTCAGCTTTATCTATGCGGTTTGGCCATTCATCCACAAACGCAGTATCCGGTCACTGAAACCAAACTTTTTTGAAAACTCCTGCCAGGGTGAAGATTTTCAGAAACTCCGGTTGCAGTGTTGTCGTGTAGATGGTGAAACCATCTGTATGTCTCATCGTATTGTTCTGGTTTATGGCATTAATAATAATAATAATAATAATAAAAAAAATGCTTATGACAATCTTGCTAGCCTACCGGAACCAGTAATAGCCTTTTTTCAGGCTTCTGATTGGCCAGCATGGCTCTTGACAGCGCTTCATAGCGTGTTTTTGCGTTTTCATGTGGACGGAGATTTTTTTTTAAACCATGGTTGTGTGGATGCGAATTATTATTATTATTATTATTATTATTAATTATTATTATTTATTTATTTTTTTAAACAGAGGAAAAACTTGTGTACCCGTGTACGTGTGGACTAGGCCTAAATGTGAACATCTCACTTGCACAAAAACAGATTCAGTATTTCTCAAAATGAATAAAAAAATGAAATGAATGAATTGAAATGCAAATACAGATTCATTTAATTTTTTGTGTGAAAGGTCCTTAGGCCCCGGTTTCACAGACAAGGCTTAAGCTTGTCCCAGTTACTTTTTTAGGGAGTAACACAATATTGTAATGCATTACTTTAAAAAGTAACTTTCCCCAGCCCTGCCTATAATTAGTAGAATGTCTGTTGGGGAGCATCAAAATAAAGTGTTAGCAGATATCAAGCAGACAGTCTAATAATACTCTAATAAGAGTTAGTTGACATGTAGTTGCAAAGTTACTTATGGTTAGTAGAATGTCTAAAGTGGACTATCGAAATACTGTTACCTTATTTTATTTTATTTTTTTAATTGTAAATGATTTTTGAGTGTACTATTTTAATGTCTCTCAATTTTGCTTGGAATGTTAGAATCAATCTGCAAGAATTTATGTCCTGTACACATGTGCACTAATAATAACCTATGCTTTTATTGCAGTCTCGCTGTTAAAAATGTAGGAAGATTCGAGGATGCTTTTATGGCTCACGCAGAAGTGCACAAGTGGAGGACATGGTCTCTGCCTTTTAGCAAGGGATCATTTCCCATCATGCATCTCAACTTGGCTGATGCTGAAGTGGAGGTAAAATGATAGAAGTTATACATATAATGGGATCCAAAAGTCTGAGACCACTAGTGAAAATCTTTTGATTTGCATTATTATAATTTAATACTACTACTATTTCCAGATATTGAACTGAAAATGTAATGTGAATATCATTATGTCTAAGTATTTGGTTTATCTCTCTTTTGCTTTAGCTGCATGAACTCCACAATTTTGTGTAAAACCTGATGATTGTGTTCTCAAGCATGATTTAAGATGATCCAGCGAGCATCTTGAGCTTCAGTGGAACAATCTGACTGTCTATACAAAGTCACATGATCAACTTTTTTGATTTGTGTCTTGTTGTTGAAATATTTCTTATTAATTTACATCACATTTCTTTGTTAATTTTAAATTCTATTTTAAAGCCAAGATTTTCCGGTCTGGTCTCAGATTTTTGGACACCACTGTGGTTTTCGATTTGTAGATAGAGCCTGTTTTCTCTGTCTTGTGTTATGGGTATAAAGCCATCAATCTTTAATGTTTTGATTTATATTAATCTTCATCCGCTTTTCAAATGCAAGCTGGTGCATCCTTTCTGCTGTCCTTGAGTACAGCCGTCAACTCTCACATGTATAGCTGTGACCTATGCATTTCATTGGGTTTGCAGTGAACCATAACAAGAAAATAATCAATCTCAACGCTTGATGCACCATTTAAATGTGAATATTGTCTTAGGTCATTTTAAGATTGAGCGGGATGATGACCTTAAACACATTTAAAAGCAACCAGGAATGGTTGAAAAGAAAGCTCAAAAGTGTCTGTGAAAACTGTATGTTGCAAAAGATTTCTTTCTCAAATAAATGTTATTCTTTTGAACTCTTTTTTTTCAAATAAAATATTAAGATATTGAGTTAAAATATTGAGCAGCACAGCTGTTTTCAACATTGATAAGAAATGTTACTTGAGCACCAAATAAACACGTGTGGAATTCAAAAAGAATGCATTCTGCATTATATGAAAAGATTATCCACAACTGTAATTTTATTCCCAGATAGGAAGAAGTCAGTACAGTTATAGTCTGATACACAAATCCAAACTTTATTTCAGAAGTGAAAATGTACACAATAGGAGGAGAAAACAGTCAAAACATTAAAACCAAAGGCGTAGCTATTAAAATGTGCTACACATAGCAAATTAACAATAAAAGGGGAAATCACTCTTTGCAATGGGTCCCTTTCATATTCAGTAAAGCAAGTCCAATTAAGCCGGAACACTCATTTGTGAGCACATTAAAAACAAGACTAATGTTCACAGCGGTTATATTCGTCTTTGGTCTGAAAGTGTTTAAATCATGAAGCTTTTGGACCTCTTTAATAATCGTTCAAAGGGAAAAGGATAAAACAGTTTCAGCAGCACAGTGAATAAAAGAGCAATGGCAACTGATATCGACCTGAAACATCCTTTTAAAATAAACTATAATTGGGTTGAAAAATAGTACATGATGAAGTTCAGCCCTTGGAGCCTGGTTTGAGTGTAGTGAAGGGTTTGGAGTTCCTCAGCGATCCCGTCAGCTCCTGCAGGAATGCCACGATGTGCGAGTCCCTCTCTGACTTCCTCCCGTCGAAGATTACCACCACGGTGAAGTGTGGCTCAGGCCGTGTGAGGAAGTAGGTGCTCTGGACTTTATCGTCATAAAAGTGGACCACCTTATCCAGAGCGTTGAGCTCTGTGGCGCGGTCGCTCATGATCATGATGACGTTGGGCCAGTGCGTGACTGGCCTTTCTCCGCCGGGAAGCGACACAACGGCCGGAAACTGGTCCACGCCTTTGGGGGCTTCACGGTACGAGTGCGGATGGTGGTATCCGTGTCCCTGGAAGCTCTCAGAGCCACGGTTATCAAAGACCAAGGAGACGTTAGAAGCGTCGTGCTTGCGAATGAAGGCAGAGATCTTGCCGAAGTAATCGAGGGAGGTGCGAGCCGTCAGGGTTTTCATTTCAGACTGTGACGTCTGCCGGCTAAGAGCCTCGTGGAAGTAGAAGCTGAACTTGGCCAGGAGCGTCGCTTGGAGGCGCTGCAGCCACAGATAGAGGTGCGGCGGCTGCACAGCCTTCTGGGATTGGCCTCCGAAGAGGTGTTTCCTGGTCTCTCGTTGCCGTTCGAACACCTGCCCCCATGCCTGCAGTTTGGAATGGGCGCCGTGCAGGTTCAGCAGAGACGGCAGGAAATGCCACTCGGAGATCTGCGCCTGGCATCGCAGTAGCTGTGTCAACACGTCCACCTCCAACTGGAAGCTGTTCTCGAGACGGCTCAGGATTGGATGGTGGAATCTGAAAGAAACGAATTGGCCATCAGGGATTACAGATACAACCTCCCATGAATTATAGGGCTGCGCAAAATATACACTCACCTAAAGGATTATTAGGAACACCATACTAATACTGTGTTTGACCCCCTTTCGTCTTCAGAACTGCCTTAATTCTACGTGGCATTGATTCAACAAGGTGCTGAAAGCATTCTTTAGAAATGTTGGCCCATATTGATAGGATAGCATCTTGCAGTTGATGGAGATTTGTGGGATGCACATCCAGGGCACGAAGCTCCCGTTCCACCACATCCCAAAGATGCTCTATTGGGTTGAGATCTGGTGACTGTGGGGGCCATTTTAGTACAGTGAACTCATTGTCATGTTCAAGAAACCAATTTGAAATGATTCGAGCTTTGTGACATGGTGCATTATCCTGCTGGAAGTAGCCATCAGAGGATGGGTACATGGTGGTCATAAAGGGATGGACATGGTCAGAAACAATGCTCAGGTAGGCCGTGGCATTTAAACGATGCCCAATTGGCACTAAGGGGCCTAAAGTGTGCCAAGAAAACATCCCCCACACCATTACACCACCACCACCAGCCTGCACAGTGGTAACAAGGCATGATGGATCCATGTTCTCATTCTGTTTACGCCAAATTCTGACTCTACCATCTGAATGTCTCAACAGAAATCCAGACTCATCAGACCAGGCAACATTTTTCCAGTCTTCAACTGTCCAATTTTGGTGAGCTCGTGCAAATTGTAGCCTCTTTTTCCTATTTGTAGTGGAGATGAGTGGTACCCGGTGGGGTCTTCTGCTGTTGTAGCCCATCCGCCTCAAGGTTGTGCGTGTTGTGGCTTCACAAATGCTTTGCTGCATACCTCGGTTGTAACGAGTGGTTATTTCAGTCAAAGTTGCTCTTCTATCAGCTTGAATCAGTCGGCCCATTCTCCTCTGACCTCTAGCATCAACAAGGCATTTTCGCCCACAGGACTGCCGCATACTGGATGTTTTTCCCTTTTCACACCATTCTTTGTAAACTCTTGAAATGGTTGTGCATGAAAATCCCAGTAACTGAGCAGATTGTGAAATACTCAGACCGGCCCGTCTGGCACCAACAACCATGCCACGCTCAAAATTGCTTAAATCACCTTTCTTTCCCATTCTGACATTCAGTTTGGAGTTCAGGAGATTGTCTTGACCAGGACCACACCCCTAAATGCATTGAAGCAACTGCCATGTGATTGGTTGATTAGATAATTGCATTAATGAGAAATTAAACAGGTGTTCCTAATAATCCTTTAGGTGAGTATTTTAAATCTATACTGCAATGGCTTAATTGAGCGGATTAGTCCACATTTTCTGAAGAGACTCGATCACTTTATATGATGAAAAGATTTAATTTAGGCTTTTATTCACATTTAAACATTGATCAGCGAACATAAACAGAAGCTCAACCGAACCTGCTTGATGCGCGATAACAAACCTCATTAGTTCTTGCTGAAGCTCAAACTGGCTGCGTAACACGAGAATGAACTTCATTGGTTCTTGAGGAAGCTCAAACGTGCTGCGTAACACGAGAATGAACCTCATTGGTTCTTGAGGAAGCTCAAACGTGCTGCGTAACACGAGAATGAACCTCACTGGTTCTTGAGGAAGCTCAAACGTGCTGCGTAACACGAGAATGAACCTCATTGGTTCTTGAGGAAGCTCAAACGTGCTGCGTAACACGAGAATGAACCTCATTGGTTCTTGAGGAAGCTCAAACGTGCTGCGTAACACGAGAATGAACCTCATTGGTTCTTGAGGAAGCTCAAACGTGCTGCGTAACACGAGAATGAACCTCATTGGTTCTTGAGGAAGCTCAAACGTGCTGCGTAACAAGAATGAACCTCATTGGTTCTTGCTGAAGCTCAAACGTGCTGCGTAACACGAGAATGAACCTCACTGGTTCTTGAGGAAGCTCAAACGTGCTGCGTAACACGAGAATGAACCTCACTGGTCCTTGCTGAAGCTCAAACGTGCTGCGTAACACGAGAATGAACCTCACTGGTCCTTGCTGAAGTTCAAACGTGCTGCGTAACACGAGAATGAACCTCACTGGTCCTTGCTGAAGTTCAAACGTGCTGCGTAACACGAGAATGAACCTCACTGGTCCTTGCTGAAGCTCAAACGTGCTGCGTAACACGAGAATGAACCTCACTGGTCCTTGCTGAAGTTCAAACGTGCTGCGTAACACGAGAATGAACCTCACTGGTCCTTGCTGAAGTTCAAACGTGCTGCGTAACACGAGAATGAACCTCACTGGTCCTTGCTGAAGTTCAAACGTGCTGCGTAACACGAGAATGAACCTCATTGGTTCTTGCGGAAGCTCAAACGTGATGCGTAACAAAAATTGACCTCATTGGTTCTTGCATGTCAAGCGAACATGCTTGAGCTTCTGTTTACCACAACTGTGAGTTGAAAGAATTTTTTCAATATTTTACAATAATTTTAATTTTAAATGCACTCCTCAACAAAATCAACTCGTTCAAGAATAAGTCGTTCAAAAACAGCTATTCAAGTCATCTTGCGGTCCAAATACCGCATTCCAATATTGTGCAGCCCTACATGTAATGGAACTCTAATTCGATATCACTCTGAGATGATGTAAGATGGTGGATGATTGTCAACATCTCTGTAATCCTGCAATCTGTGTGTCCTGTTTGTGTTTGTGCTATCGACGGCGTGCCAGCTTGTTCTCTTTGCTCATTAGCTCTGGAGAAAGTCATGAATACTGGAGGGTGGCATAGAGCTCATTACATCTCCTGCATTCAGCAGCAGCGTGAAAATTCTTCACCCCTGACTGATCATTAATTACATGTCTTAGCAGGCAGCCAGAAAGAGAGCATGAAGAAATGACAGAGAGAGTAAGAAAAAAGGGAGCTTCTTCATAAAACAAAAAGCGTACAGAGGAATACTTTCTATTGCAGTTTAATTCAGAGACAAGTCATTTGTAAACCCTGGTGCTAGGAAAATATCCTGACCAGCCCAACACGGCAACCAATAGTGTGAGTTTGGGGCGGGACTATCTGTTTGGCCAGCCAATGGAAGATAGGGAGTGTTTGGGAAATTCTTAATGCTTTTTCTTTGAAGGCCAGCAGCTCAAAGCTGATTTCTCAAGGTCAGCCTCGGCCGACCCTCTTAAGCGTCATGCTGCTAGCAGGAGCTGAATCTCTGCTGAGCAGTTGGCTGACTGATTAATTGATCAGATAATGTTTGTGAGATCTTGTCTCTTCTACTCCAGCGATGACTCAACATTTGGCATCCTTCTTTCCGTGAAGTGCAGAGTTCACCTTGAGCAGTCAGTGGGAGCGCGTTCAGCTTCAGATGTCATTAACCAGGTGCTGGGCTCGTGTACTGCTTTATCATACATAATTTCTGTTGGAGCAATATCGTTATTTAAAGGTGCATTTAAGTAGTTTTGCCACTTTAAAAGAAATCATGGGTGAAAAATTTTCAGCATGATATAGATCACACACAAACACACACATATTATATATTTCTTTCAATGTCACCATAGTCCAAGACTTAATTATATATTAATACTGAATAATTTTATTTATTTATTTTTTTTATTTGGCAGATGATTTTATTTTAAATATTTTAAATGCACCTTTAAATCTAGCACATTTTATGGTATTATTTTGATGATTTTATTAGTTTTCTATAAAAGTCCATTTTAAATTACCTTCATTTTTTTTCCCTCTAAGGTGGAAACATATCCTGTATAAAACAATGGACGTAGTGTCTGTGACGTAACCCGTAGGTTTCTGAAGAGCAGTTTTGAACCCCAAAGTGGGCGGAGCCGGCTGTCGCCATCTTGGCAGTGCGTCACTCCCGGATAACTGAAAATGGGCAAAGAGGTGGGACGTGGGTGGTGCTGAGGTGCCTGGTTGCTGAAACCACGCCCGCCTAGCTTGACGTGAAGTTAGCTCAGGCTAAGGAGCTAATGCTATATGCTACTGGTAGCATAGAGGTTGCTAGTCAGGGGCATTGGCGGTTGGGATGGAAGATACTGGTGGTTGATAGTTGAACTGAGGTGATATAAACTGAGGTGTGGCAGCTAACAGACAACAGACAAATGGCTAGTAGCGACAGCAGCGGCAATCCACCTGTCACTCAAGTGGCCACACCCTTAATTATGCAGAACTTAGAGGTTTAATATAATTTAAACGGATGAGCTATAAAAAAATTCACCCCCCTCACAGTTGTCATGAAGGGCAAAATTAGCTATATAGACCAAAACCACTTTTTGTACCAGGCTGTAAACATATTTTTTCTGCTGTAAAGTTGAGCATTTTAACATGGGGGGGGTCTATGGGATTGACTCCCTTTTGGAGCCTGTCTCTAGCAGCCAGTCGATGAATTGCAGTTTAAGTCACTTCCGTGTTGGATTCAAGAGAGACCGGAAGGTTGCTGCTTGGGTGGAAATGGGCTTTCATAGTTTTCTATTACCTGTGTATAGACCTTATGCGCCAGAGAAACAAGCGACAGCCATCTTTAGAATTTTGTGTTTGATCTTCTGTTTTTGCGATAGCTCTGTATATTTTTATTGCATCGCCGTCGAAGAGTGATTAGCTGGTGAAGTGGATTTACTTATTTGTAGAGTTAACGAAAGTTATGAGCAGTGTAATAAGCGGATGTCATAAATGTCAGTAGATCAGGAAGAGTTTAAAACAAGTATTTAATTTATAAATCCGTAAGATCTTACCTTCATGCAGTGGAAATACAAAGTGGAAGACAACGAGCGCAGCGCTGAAAAGGGTGGGGCTACATAAGGTCTATATAGTGTAAAACCATGGCTGTGTCCGTATCGCAAACTCTCTTGAGTAGGTACTTACTTTTTTAGCGGTTGTAAAGTAATATGCTCTATCTATATAGTATGAATGTAATCTGGACGTACTACATCTGCCATGTTGTCATTATTATGTGACCTACCAGCATTAGTTGCGTCATTTCACTGCCATTCACAGATCCTCTCCCGTGGCCTCATGGGACAGTAAAGTGTCCATCATATGCACACTTCAGAATTTCACCGGAAGAAAAAGTAGGTCATCTAGGTACTTTTGCCTGCTCTTTTATGAGTACTGTGAATTCGGACATACTTATTTTGACACATTGATTTTCGCCTACTATATGTTTTGCTAATAAATAAAGGGTGAATGTGAGAAAGGCAAGCCAAGGCTCCCCCTGGTGGTATAAATAACACGCTACAACAGAGACACGTGTACACACACACAAAATGATCCTCAATCTAAATGTAAATGTTCCTTAAACCATTTGAGTAATATATGAAATAAACATTGATTTAATAATTGTTTCTCAGTGTAATTAAACTAAAACAAAGTCATAAGGAAGGATCTACTACTACTACACCTCTCACCTGGAACTGTACTTCTGCAAAATGGTCTCCAGCGTGCTCACCAGCTCCTCGGAGTTCACAGTCTTCTGGCTGCCCAAAGAATGCATCTTCTCGTAAAAGTCTGCGATCTCCATCCTGGCCTGTGTGAAGTGACACAGCTGCTCGGACAAATGAGACAGGAGGTCCTCCAGGTTGAGAGTGGAGCCGCCGGATGTGTGGCGGCCCATGGAGACCACCTTCTTCAGTTCGTTGTGCAGAGACGTATAGATGGTTCTGATGGAATCCTTACGGCTGAAGAATGACTGACCACCTGCATGACACACACACACACATATTAATATGATGGCATTAAAACCATGCTGGAGTGTTTCAGCTTGAATATGAAGCCAATAACAGACCAAACAGATGGTGATGTATTATGTATAGCCACATGGCGCCATCTGCTGTATTTAAATTATACTACTCTCTCCTGGGTTACATATTTATTTTATGACATGTCCAAAAAATATTGGATTAGCCTGATACATGTACAGTGTTTATTTTTAACATGTACCAGGGTAATACCACATGTTTGGCATATTCAAAACCATGACATTACCATGGTTACATGTACTAGAATAATACTATGTCTAAAAAGCCATGGTATTACTATGGCATGTCAAAAAAAAGCACAGTGTTATCCTGGAACTGGTCCAAAAACATGACCTTACCATGATGTTACTAAATGATTAGCATAATAAAAGTATGTAGTGTTAAAATCTGATACCTGTGGAAGCCATTTTCCACCACATAAAAGGAAATCAGAATTATGACATAAAAAGTCATTAAAATAATGAGATAAAATGTGGAAATTATGAGACATTAAGTAATAATTATGAGATAAAGCCCATAATTGACTAATCATGACATTTATGTATCATGAAAAATTTTAATTGATGTCACATTTGTCATAATTCTAATTTTTTGTCATAATTTTGACTTAAATTTTTTCATTTCAATTTAGATTATTTCATAATGTAGACTTTTTATAATAATAATAATTAGGACTTGTCATAATTTAGAATTTATTTAATCTCATAATTATGACAACTTTTAATGTCAATTTCGATTTTATCAAAATTATTACTTTTTATCTCAATTTCGTTTGTCATAATGTCACTTTTTATCTCATAATTATGAATTCTCATAATTTTTTACTTTTTATAACTTTTGTCTCATAATTTAGACTTTTTATAATAATAATTAGGTAACTAGGACTATTGATCTCTTTTAATTTAGATTTAATCTCATAATTATGACTTGGTATCTTTTTTCAACTTTTTAATGTCAATTTCGATTTTATCTAAATTATTACTTTTTTATCTCAATTTCATTTGTCATAATGTCACTTTTTATCTCATAATAATAACCTCATAATTTTTGACTATCATAACTTTTGTCTTGTCTAATAATTTAGACTTTTTAATAATAATAATTAGGTAACTAGGACTTTTTGATCTCATTTTATTTTTACATTTCGATTTAATCTCATAATTATGACTTGGTATCTTATTTCAACTTTTGAATGCACATTTCGATTTTATCTAAATTATTACTTTATCTCATCATTTCATTTGTCATAATGTCACTTTTTAGCTCATAATGATGACCTCATAATCTTGACTTTTTAATCATAATTTTTGTCTCATAATTTAGACACTTTGTCATGATTAAAATACCAAAGCATAATTCTTTTTTATTATGTGGCGGAAATGGGCTTCCAGAAACCCTTCCCCCACCCCCGGGTACCAGCAGAGTATTTTTTTTTGTTTTTTTTGTAAGGATACAGTATTTGAAGCGCTTCTCTCATACCTAGTTTCTGCCCGAGGAAAGTCATGTTGTGGTAGGCTTTCTCTGCGGCTGCCAGGTGGGCGAGAGCGGCCAGGAGAGATGCCCAGATGGCTCCTGCACTCTTACTGGCGTCCTTCTCCTTCTCCACATAATCCTTCGCCCTGTCGAACCAGAACATCCCAAGCTGGGTGAAGAAGCTCTCGAGCACGGCTCGCTCTTTAGGAACCGGCCGCAGTTCCTCCTCGCGCTGCGTGTCACACATGATGACAGTGAGAATTCAGCGCCGTCGCGCTCACAGATGCTGCACATTCACACGGCAGCGTTAATTAATGAGCGCTAAAACTGTTCGACGGGCGCGTTATGTTGTGTCCGACAGTCGCGGTCGCTGGAAAAGACCAAAACAAATCACACCAACGAATTCAAGTGATTCAGATCGTTTTCTCCTGGTAAAATGCACATCCTTAGTGCTGAACGCCACCATGACACTTTTCAATGACAACACTACGGCAAGCAAATGAGACAAACACGTCTGTATATGAAACGCGAATCTTATAAAAGATAGATAGGCAGATACATAAGTTATTTAATATTGCATTTTATTTAAATATAATATATTTTAACATATTTGTGACCATGGACCACAAAACCAGTCATAAGAGTCGATTTTTGAAAATGGTTTGTTAGGATAGGACAATATTTGGCCGAGATACAACTATTTGAAAATCTGGAATCTGAGGGTACAAAAAAATCTAAATATTGAGAAAATCACCTTTAAAGTTGTCCAAATGAAGTCCTTAGCAATGCACATTACTACTAATATTATTATTTTTAAATATTTACGGTAGGAATTTTACAAAATATCTTCATGGAACATGATCTTTACTTAATATCCTAATGATTTTTGGCATAAAAGAAAAATTTATAATTTTGACCCATACAATGTATTGTTGGCTATTGCCACAAATATACCCGTGCGACTTATGACTGGTTTTGTAATCCAGGGTCACATTTGTATCTCGATATCTGTCCATGAAATCTTATTTTATTGCAAAGACTCAAAATAAAAAAAAAGGTCAAAAAATTAGTTTTAGTCCAAAAAAAATCTATTCAGAATAATACATTGTGAATAGTGGCATATTCTCCTCAATTTTAAACGCTCGTTTTTACTCCACAAACTTTTTATTTTACCTTTAATTGTAATTTTTTTGTGCAGTTTTAATTCTAAACAGGCCACCATTTTAGATGCAATTTAAACGTTTATTTCACAGTCATGTTTTAGCTTTGGATTTAGGTATACATGAGGTCCCTTTAATTTTTTCTTGCGATCAGCAGTTGTCATAGCACCCTCTGCCGTAAACGTTTCGCTTGGGCTTTGTTCTTTGCGACGATGACAGCCGTTTGACGGCAGACTGGGGCAGGGCTGTCTGTGCAAGATCCGAGATCGTCCGCGCATCTGTCCGATAGTTCAAAGTTTATTCAAATTAATCAATCGCATCGGGCCTAATGGATCCCAATCGAATCATACAGGCTCTGAAGGGCACCATAGACCCGAATCTCAGGCTAGCGGCTGAGAATGAACTCAACCAGGTCAGTGATCCATCTGGAGAAGTTTCTTTGGGCAACAGAAGCACCAAAAGACCAGAGATGCCTTCAGTGAATGTGCGGTTGTAGGGCCTGAATTTAATGCATACGACAGGATAATAGTTAATCAGTCTGATTGCGTGACTATTTATTCTTTTCTGACTATTTAGATGATGGATTTTGTTTGTATTGGGTTGCAAACTATGCATCGATGGCATCAGTGTGCAACAATAGAGAGATGCGGTCCTCCTCTGACAACCAGTCCTTATGGACTAAATTATAGTGATATTTGTGTCCTGTGCTTTATTGTAAGATCTGATCTGTTTTATGCAAAACAGTAGTAGTCCCATAATACCCCTATGAATGATGAAATGTGTAATACAGAGTTTAGAGGTCTGATGTTGTACTGTGATATGACATTTTTCATTGTGTCCTGATTCTGCTGCATGTAAACCTCCATTGCTACAGACCACTGATGCAATTCTGTGCAATTCTGTGCAAAGCGCTCTATATAAAGTAATTTCTCTTCCAGATGAACTTGTGTGTGTGTGTGTGTGTGTGTGTTTGAGAGAATTGATGTGCTTGCCTACTAAAACCTATTTTTTTTAAGATTCAGTCCAATTAGTTATATTATTTCAGTTCAGTTCATTTCATCACATTTGACACCCTAATGGTTCTTTTTTTATATTTGCTATAGAGAGAATTTAGCCTTTCACCATAAAAATTAAAATGAACAATTCTAAATTTTAAAAGTTTCTTAAAGGGATAGTTCACCCAAAAATGAAAATTAGCGCATGATTTACTCACCCTCAAACCATCCTAGGTGTATATGACATTATTCAGATGAATACAATCAGAGTTATATAAAAAATGTCCTGGCTAATCCAAGCATTATAATAGCAGCCCAAAATTTGAAGCCCAAGAAAGTGCATCCATCCATTATAAACATACTCCATACGGCTCCGGGAGTTAGTAAAGGCTTTCTGAAGTGAATCGATGGGTTTGTGTAGGAAAAATTTCCATATTTAAAACTTTATAAAGTAAAATATCTAGCTTCCGGCGGACCACCTTCTGTATTCAACTTACGAAGAAAAGGGGGTGGCAGATAATAGGTTAATGACCTTTGCTCAGTGAGCTATTTCAGTGGTTCTGACTTGAATTATTAGATACTGGTAGCATGAAACCATCAATTTTGTATGATAATGTGATGCTAAATTGGGTCGTGACTTGCTATTCTCAGTTGAGAACCACTGAGAACAGCAACACATGAATAAAGATGTATCAGTCACGATTGCAGATTGATTTTGCTTACAAAAATCAAACTCGTCAACCTCATGATTTTAAAATATGTGACCCGTGCTGGCAAAATGAGTTGCAATGAGCAAATTTTCAAAAATGAGTTATTGTTATTTTCACATTCTTCATTAAAAAAAACCTTCAAAATGATGTATGATTTTTTGGAATCAGGCAAAAAATGACTGAGCTACACGTTTGAAGTCGATAGAGTTCCAAAACAAAATCACCTAGCAACCATACCTTAAAATCCCTGGTAATTACACCAAATTTGGCACACACCAAATCAAAACCAAATATCTATAGGAAAAATATACATACAACTTTTTCCCCATGATACCGCAATTGTTTGATTAACATAAAACAGACAGCCTATATATTAAGACCTACTCTACCGCACGGATCTAAAATAATGTTACACATCAGATGTTTTTCCCCAACAGTTAACCAAAACATAACAGATAATGTTTGCATGAATACTCGCCAAGACAGATATTTTGAAATGCTGTAATTCTGTGTATATGTGTGTATTGGTATCGCGCGCTGTCTGAGAGGCGTCTTTGTGCGCACGCGTCGGATCTGTCAGTCAGTGTGAGTGAGACTGTTTTGTTTACATCAGCATGGGTTTGAAAATCATATTGCATTGGTTCAGACTCATGCCATTGAGAATTCACTATGAATATTCACAAAGTTGGATTGTTTCGCTTTAAAACGATACCAAACTACCAGCGGAAGCGCCAGTCTTAAAGAAGCGAGCGGAGAAAAACGGCATTTTTCATGGATAGAGGAAAGGTACTCCTCTCAGAAAACATACAAATATAGATACTTTTAGATGTTTAATTGCTATTTGGAGCATTTGGATCACTAGACGAGGGCTTAATGAACTAATTTTTGTAAAAACCTCAAATTTCACTTGTTTTGCCTGTAGCTCGTAATTATCCCATGCTCATTTTTGCCAACACGAGTCACATATAATGTTTGGTTTTTTTTCAGTCCTACAAGATCATCAACTTCGCCCCAACTCTGCTGCAGATCATTGTGTCGGACCAGGTGGAGTTTCCTGTGCGACAGGCAGGTAAGAGCTTCTCTTTTCCTATAGTATTTGAGATCTTTCCCTTTAGATTTTGTGCATTCTGATTGGATGAAGTAGCCAGTGACATCATATTCTTCCTCTAGCTGCCATCTACCTGAAGAACATGGTGAGTCAGTACTGGCAGGACCGAGAGCCCACGCTGGGGGAGGTGGTGTTTCCCTTCAACATCCATGAAAACGACCGCGGACAGATCCGAGAAAACATGGTGGAGGCCATTATTCGCTGTCCAGAGTCCATAAGGTGAGTCAGTTGTGCGACTACGATATTGCTTAAAGGCACAATATGTACGATTTTTGTATTTAAATATCAAAAAACCACTAGAACAGTGTTATATATTTTGTTGACTTGTGTACAAACATTATCCCAAATTTAAATCCAGAGAAATAAGCAATTTTAACCAGGACACGGGCTGTGTCCGCTCGTCGACTGTCAATGACATCATACCTGCGTTACCCTCGATTTCCGTTTTTTTTTTGTAGAAACCATGGAAACACCAAAGACGCTTTAATATATAATGTGTTTTATTAGACAGGTGAGCAACTGTTTGGATGCATTCATCGACAGAAAACTAGTCATTGTTATATAGCTCAACACAGTTAGTCTTATTGTTTAAATCTCATTTTCTTGATTTACCGCGAGTACCATGTTTTACCATGCCTAATATCCATCTAGTTTACTGCAGTGTGCAACAAGTGTCTCATAGTAGTTGCTGAGCGAAAGCACAGAGTAGCATTATAACATAACTTTCAACACACTCAAATGTATGTAATATGATAAAACAGCGCTGCGTTACCCCACATATGCATGAGCGGAAGAAGTGGAAGCGCTCGTCTGTGGCATAATAAAAACTCTGCGAAATCAAGGCGTCATCAAGCTACGCCTTTGTTTTGAATAAGCGACCTCAAAAATATATAAATACATATTGTGGCTTTAATAATTACAGGTGTTATAACTTTAAAATGATTATTTTTTTGTTTGGTTGACAGGGCTCAGCTGACAGTATGCTTGCGTGCCATAATAAAACACGATTTCCCTGGACGGTGGACGGGCGTAGTGGACAAGATCAACCTGTACCTGCAGTCCCAGAACAGTGGGAGCTGGTACGGGAGTCTGCTCGCTCTTTACCAACTCGTCAAAAACTATGAGTGAGTGAACCATAACATTTTTGTGTCTCTTAAACTCGTCATGAAACAGAAGTTGCGATAGTATTTTCTTCCCTGTTGTGATGTGTATATGAGTGAAACGCCAACAAGAAAAAATGTAGGGTGGGACTTGATTTTGTCCATGGGGAATTGATTGGATGTTTGGATGGTTGTGGTTTACAGTCAAATCAAAATTTATTCAGACACCTTCAACATTTTCTCACATTATTGCAGTTTATTCGCTGTAGTTTACAAAATGGTAATAAAATATGACAAGAACTCAGAGTTAAACTGTGTCAGAACAAATTAATCTTGATAATGTCAGATAACTTTGATAGAAAGGTATGTAATGCATTACAATCAACCAATCAGCTGTTAAATTTAAGTACACAATTAGATAATAACAATTTAGGTCAACAAATGACCAAGCAATGCTTCATTTTGTTCAGTCTGTGGTGTAAAAGGTCACATTAGCAATTAAAGAAAAAACACTTAAGCAAAATATGGTCAGGTCAAAGTGTCTGAATAATTTTGGTCCCAAATTTTTGTCAATTTTACTGGTAGTCACTGTATGAAGAATTTTAGGTATAATATATCAGTTTACTTTATTTTGCTATCCTCACTTACATGAACTGTAGTGTCCTGCACCCACTAGTAAAAAATTATATCTGGTGTCTGAATAATTTCTGGTTTGTCTGTATATAAACACTGCAATATTCAATTTTATTTCATGGTGACTTTAACGTTGCTTTCCTGAGATATACCATTTACTCATGTCATAATTGTCACCCTCCAATCAGATACAGTGGGGAGAACAAGTATTTGATACACTGCCGATTTTGCAGGTTTGCCCACTTACAAAGCATGTAGAAGTCTGTAATTTTTATCATAAGTACTCTTCAACTGTGAGAGACGGAATCTACAAAACAAAAATCCAGAAAATCACATTGTATGATTTTTAAGTAATTAATTTGCATTTTATTGCATGACATAAGTATTTGATACATCAGAAAAGCAGAACTTAATATTTGGTACAGAAACCTTTGTTTGCAATTACAGAGATCATACGTTTCCTGTAGTTCTTGACCAGGTTTGCACACACTGCAGCAGGGATTTTGGCCCACTCCTCCATACAGACCTTCTCCAGATCCTTCAGGTTTCGGGGCTGTTGCTGGGCAATACGGACTTTCAGCTCCCTCCAAAGATTTTCTATTGGGTTCAGGTCTGGAGACTGGCTAGGCCACTCCAGGACCTTGAGATGCTTCTTATGGAGCCACTCCTTAGTTGCCCTGGCTGTGTGTTTCGGGTCGTTGTCATGCTGGAAGACCCAGCCACGACCCATCTTCAATGCTCTTACTGAGGGAAGGAGGTTGTTGGCCAAGATCTCGTGATACATGGCCCCATCCATCCTCCCCTCAATACGGTGCAGTCGTCCTGTCCCCTTTGCAGAAAAGCATCCCCAAAGAATGATGTTTCCACCTCCATGCTTCACGGTTGGGATGGTGTTCTTGGGGTTGTACTCATCCTTCTTCTTCCTCCAAACACGGCGAGTGGAGTTTAGACCAAAAAGCTCTATTTTTGTCTCATCAGACCACATGACCTTCTCCCATTCCTCCTCTGGATCATCCAGATGGTCATTGGCAAGCGTCAGACGGGCCTGGACATACGCTGGCTTGAGCAGGGGGACCTTGCGTGCGCTGCAGGATTTTAATCCATGACGGCGTAGTGTGTTACTAATGGTTTTCTTTGAGACTGTGGTCCCAGCTCTCTTCAGGTCATTGACCAGGTCCTGCCGTGTAGTTCTGGGCTGATCCCTCACCTTCCTCATGATCATTGATGCCCCACGAGGTGAGAACTTGCATGGTGCCCCAGACCGAGGGAGATTGACCGTCATCTTGAACTTCTTCCATTTTCTAATAATTGCGCCAACAGTTGTTGCCTTCTCACCAAGCTGCTTGCCTATTGTCCTGTAGCCCATCCCAGCCTTGTGCAGGTCTACAATTTTATCCCTGATGTCCTTACACAGCTCTCTGGTCTTGGCCATTGTGGAGAGGTTGGAGTCTGTTTGATTGAGTGTGTGGACAGGTGTCTTTTATACAGGTAATGAGTTCAAACAGGTGCAGTTAATACAGGTAATGAGTGGAGAACAGGAGGGCTTCTTAAAGAAAAACTAACAGGTCTGTGAGATCAGGAATTCTTACTGGTTGGTAGGTGATCAAATACTTATTTCATGCAATAAAATGCCAATTAATTATTTAAAAATCATACAATATGATTTTTCTGGATTTTTGTTTTAGATTCCGTCTCTCACAGTTGAAGTGTACCTATGATAAAAATTACAGACCTCTACATGCTTTGTAAGTAGGAAAGCCTGCAAAATCGGCAGTGTATCAAATACTTGTTCTCCCCACTGTAGATTTCAGTTAAATCAGAGGTTTATGAAAGATTATTGCTGTGATGTCATGCATGTGACAAGCCGAAAAAACACACCATCAGAGAAGAGAAGAGAAGAGATGTCACTGCAAGAGGGAGGGGAAGTTATTTTGATGAGGGAATATTAATTTTACATTTTAATTTGCACGGATAAATCATTTATAATAAACACTGCAAATATTCCATAACAAAAAAAATTATTGTCAATTTTATTTCATGGTGACTTTAACGTTGCTTTCCTGGGATATACCATTTACTCGTGTCATAATTGTCACCCTCCAATCAGATAGATTTTTGAATAATAGTTGTATATTTTGTATAAATAATTACATGTTTTTTCAAAATGACTTGGGATATTATATTACATTATCTAAATTAATTATGTATTTTTTTATTATATATTTTTGTATATTAGTTGTATATTTTGTATAATTAATTACATTTCATTTTTATCACAATAACTTGGAATATTATATATTTTGTATGTTAGTTGTATATTTTGTAATATTAATTACATTTTTATCACAATAACTTGGAATATTATTATATTATATTATATTAATTATATTATATTATATTTGTTATTGCTGTGATGTCATGTGAGTGACAGGCCGAAAAACACACCATCAGAGAAGAGATGTTGCTGCAAGAGGGAGGGGAAGTTATTTTGATTAAAGATTACAAGGAAATTTTAATTTGCACAGATAAATCATTTACACTCACCTAAAGGATTATTAGGAACACCATACTAATACTGTGTTTGACCCCCTTTCGCCTTCAGAACTGCCTTAATTCTACGTGGCATTGATTCAACAAGGTGCTGAAAGCATTCTTTAGAAATGTTGGCCCATATTGATAGGATAGCATCTTGCAGTTGATGGAGATTTGTGGGATGCACATCCAGGGCACGAAGCTCCCGTTCCACCACATCCCAAAGATGCTCTATTGGGTTGAGATCTGGTGACTGTGGGGGCCATTTTAGTACAGTGAACTCATTGTCATGTTCAAGAAACCAATTTGAAATGATTCGAGCTTTGTGACATGGTGCATTATCCTGCTGGAAGTAGCCATCAGAGGATGGGTACATGGTGGTCATAAAGGGATGGACATGGTCAGAAACAATGCTCAGGTAGGCCGTGGCATTTAAACGATGCCCAATTGGCACTAAGGGGCCTAAAGTGTGCCAAGAAAACATCCCCCACACCATCACACCACCACCACCAGCCTGCACAGTGGTAACAAGGCATGATGGATCCATGTTCTTATTCTGTTTACGCCAAATTCTGACTCTACCATCTGAATGTCTCAACAGAAATCGAGACTCATCAGACCAGGCAACATTTTTCCAGTCTTCAACTGTCCAATTTTGGTGAGCTCGTGCAAATTGTAGCCTCTTTTTCCTATTTGTAGTGGAGATGAGTGGTACCCGGTGGGGTCTTCTGCTGTTGTAGCCCATCCGCCTCAAGGTTGTGCGTGTTGTGGCTTCACAAATGCTTTGCTGCATACCGCGGTTGTAACGAGTGGTTATTTCAGTCAAAGTTGCTCTTCTATCAGCTTGAATCAGTCGGCCCATTCTCCTCTGACCTCTAGCATCAACAAGGCATTTTCGCCCACAGGACTGCCGCATACTGGATGTTTTTCCCTTTTCACACCATTCTTTGTAAACTCTAGAAATGGTTGTGCGTGAAAATCCCAGTAACTGAGCAGATTGTGAAATACTCAGACCGGCCCGTCTGGCACCAACAACCATGCCACGCTCAAAATTGCTTAAATCACCTTTCTTTCCCATTCAGACATTCAGTTTGGAGTTCAGGAGATTGTCTTGACCAGGACCACACCCCTAAATGCATTGAAGCAACTGCCATGTGATTGGTTGATTAGATAATTGCATTAATGAGAAATTGAACAGGTGTTCCTAATAATCCTTTAGGTGGGTGTATAATAAACACTGCAATATTCCATAACAAAAATAATCATTGTCAGTTTTATTACATGGTGAATTTAACGTTGCTTTCCTGGGATATACCATTTACTCATATCATAATTGTCACCCTCCAATCAGATTTCGGTTAAATCAGAGGTTTATGAAAGATTAAATGAAATATATATTTGAAAGCTGATCATTATGGTTCTGTGGTGGGCAGGTTTAAGAAGGCGGAGGAACGGGACCCCCTGTTGGCTGCGATGCAGATCTTCCTGCCGCGGATCCAGCAGCTCATCACTCAACTTCTGTCTGACGCCACCTTCATCTCAGTTCTCATCCAAAAGCAAATCCTAAAGATTTTCCATGCACTTGTACAGGTGTGTGTGTGTGTACATTTGTTTACCTGATTAGTCCAAATGTGTCATTGCTGAGCCTGTGTGTGTGTCTGCAGTATTCCCTCCCCCTTCAGCTGATCAATAACACAGTCATCACCCACTGGATGGAGATCCTGCGGACAGTTGTGGATCGGGACGTCCCAGCAGTAAGTTTGTGAAACAGTTAACACTTAAGATATTATGGGCAGATATAATATTACAACTCTGCTGAATGATTCTCAGGAAACTCTGGAAGCTGATGAGGACGATCGACCCGAACTGATCTGGTGGAAATGCAAGAAATGGGCTCTGCACATCATCACACGGATGTTTGAGAGGTGATTAAACAAGCCAGACCACAATGTGGTCATTTAAAATAGAAAGAACTTTATTGATCCTCTAATAGGAAACTCACTTTTGACAAAGGCAGAGTAAAAACAGAGCAGCACCCAATGATCATTTTTTCTCAGTAACTTGGGATGATATATTGTATTGTATTATATTATATTTTTTGTATATTAATTGTATATTTTTGTATAATTACATTCATTTCATTATTTATCAAAATAACTTGGAATATTATATTATTATATTTTTGTGTATTGTATATTTTTGTTTAATTAATTACATGCATTATTTATCAAAATAATTTGGAATATTATACTATATTATTTTATTATTATAAATTTTGTATAATTAATTCAGTTAATTAATTTTTATCACAATAATTTTATCACAAACAATAATGGAATATTATATATTTTAGATCTATATTTAGTATGATTAATTACATTCATTTTTATCACAATAACATGATATATTATATTATATTAATTATATTTTATTATTTTTGTATAATTAATTACATCCATTTTTCATCAAAATCATTTGGAATATTTTATGTAAATTAATTATGTATTTTGTATGATTAATTCAGTTAATTCATTTTTTATCAAAATAATTTGGAATATTATATTATATATTTTTGCATAATAGTTGTATATTTTGTATAAATAATTCCATATGTTTTAATCAAAATAACTTGGGATATTATATTACATTATGTAAATTAATTATGTATTTTTTATGATTAATTACATACAAATTTTTATTACAGTAATTTGGAATATTATATGTTTTTGTATATTAGTTGTATTTTTTGTATGATTAATTGCATACATTTTTATCACAATAACTTGAAATATATTATATTATATTATTGATTCATACTAATTTTTATATCTAATTCCAGATATGGGAGTCCAGGAAATGTCACAAAGGAATATGTCGAGTTCGCTGACTTTTTCTTGAAGACTTATGCTGTAGGGATCCAGCAGGTTTGAACAGCTTTTGTAGTGTTGACTTTGACACCTTGCACAATTAAGATATATTGTTGTTTTACCATGGTACAGTGATGGTATTTTATTGGTACCTCAAAGAACTTAAAATATCATGCACAAACCATAACTTTTTTGGTTAGCGACCTGTAAGATTTCTGAATGAAGTCATGTTTTTCCTTGCAGGTTTTGTTAAAAGTGATCGACCAGCACAGACAGAGGCAGTACGTGAGTCCTCGCGTCCTCCAGCAGGCGCTGAGCTACATGACTCAGGGCGTCTCGCACTCTCTCACGTGGAGACAGATGAAACCGCACATGCAGGTGGGGAAAGGCTGAGGAACAGCATGACTTCATATTAATGATAACTTTCATAATATCTTAATATCTGTGTCTCTGCAGACTATAACTCAGGAGGTGGTGTTTCCTCTGATGTGCTATAAAGATGAAGATGAAAGGCTATGGCAGGAAGATCCATATGAGTACATCCGCATGAAATTCAGTCAGTGTGCTTAGTTTTTTTCTCCTTGGTGCTTTGAAAAGCTTGTTTAATGTGCTTTTTTGGCCATTAAGTTTCCTAAAGATGGTGTAAAAATATAAAAATATATATATGTGCATAATATTTGAGATATTTTTTATTTATTGTCTGCATTATTATTTATTTAGTTAGTTTTTTTATATCTTTTTATTTTTAACTAGGTTTTCATTCTTTTTGTCCGTTGAGTTTCCTTAAGATGGTGTCATTGCACTAATTTCACAGTCTCTCCTTGTCTCGCAACTCAAAAACAAACATATTAGAGCGTAAACACAAAGATGTTTTAATTGCTTTTAAACATAGGTAGCAAAAATAGTATGAGTTAGCAATGAGTGATATGATCGATTCAAAACTCTTTAATTCAACAATTTGTTTGCATCAACAACACCTAAAAAACTGCTTTTAATGTATTAAAATGGGATACAAACATTTTTAATATTTAATTTAATATTTAATTTATAATTTAATATATTATTTTTAATTCATAAATATTATTTGTTTAATAAATGTATTTTAAATTATTTATTTTATATAAAAAGGTCAAATTTACTTTATTAAATGTATTTATTTATTTTTCACTCTGTTTTACTTCTTGCATTTACCATGTTTAATCTAATTGACTACAATTTCTTGGTTTATTATGGTTCATCTGATATGTCTTGAGCCAAAAGGCTGAAAAATATATATATATATAAAAGTATATATTTTTAGCTATATTCCCAGGCTTACTTGCAAACGGAGTTTAATTTCCTCTGTCAGTGAATTTAGGAAAGAATCCTGTTGTTTATGATTGTGTTATGATATGATTGACTGATATGTGGTTCCTTGTGTGTGTGTGTGTGTGTGCACTGCTGTAGATGTGTATGATGATCATGTGTCCCCTGCAACGGCCGCTCAGACTCTATTGTGTACAGCAGCCAGGAAGAGGAAGGAGGTGAGTCAGACTGCTCTTTAACTCCAGAGCTGGTGTTTACATTCGCATTCCAAAGAAACGCTCCAGACTTCCAAGAAACATCTTTAGATTTGATCAAAATTACTTGCTAGAGATACAAGGAGTATTCAAATTCAAGGAGTTTAAAGACAGCAAGGGAAGGAGTGAAATAACCTCAAATGTTTCATTGCAAATGTTGTTTTCTGCAGAGGTCACACATTCACATATGATAAAGTTAAATGCACATTTTTATGGGGTCTGAGATGAAAAAAAATGGTGCTGAAGCCCCCAAATAGGTTCAATCAACACCTGTGGGTTTATACTCTTAAGGACCCACAGGTGGCCAGAAAACAGCAGTTAAGAAAGCATCTGATCATAGTGATGTTGGTGTTTGCACGAGCTTGCAATTCAGCAGTCAAGTCACGTCACGTTTATTTAAAAAACACTTCATACAATGGATAGCTTAAAATCAAGCAGCTTTAAAGTTTACAGTACTAAACCTGAAGAAAAAAAAAAACAATGTCAGTGTCTCTTTCAAATAAAATTGTAACTTGAATTTCTAATATAAAGCAGCTTTCTAGTGTGTGCATTGCTGCGTCCCAATTCACATACTATCCATCCTAAATAGTATTCAAAATTAAAATTAGTGTGTCCCATATCGTAGTATGTTGAAATGAGTATTCCAAAGATGCCAGGATGGTCCCGGATGATCCATGCAAACTCTGAGGGTTAATATTGCCCACAACCATTGTGCGGGTCGCAAATGGAGCTTGAGGTAAGTCGTTTTAAGTTTTAACGCCATGTCGCGTTCATCGATACACCATTTCATGTTGCATTTTTATTGGCTCATCAGTAGACGTCGTCGTAGCAGCAAAGACACTGTGTGATGATCATGCTAAATTTCTGACACTGTCAGAAAATGATCGCAGGTTATCTTTGGTCGCAAGACTGTGACAACGACCGTCTTTGAACCTCCCTCATGTACGACGTAGGACCAGCGTTTAGGAGCCACGACCACAGAAATCGCCACGATTGGTCATCTTTTGTCTGGGACAGCCCAAAATGTGTACCGGACATTAAGTAGAGAGGTTTAGATAAAGGGGTTTGAGTGATTAATAATCAGTATCTAACCTGATGAAAAGATATTTATTCAATGTTATCCACATTATATTTCTTCTTCAACAGTACATACAGTTGAACTGTGTACATGCATTTTAGACATGTTATGTCCTTGCTCCGTCCACGCGATGAATGCGTGTCCTTAGTGTATTTATGGCTATGGGCTATGGGCTATGACCCATTTCAGGAAATGTATCTACATTTTTCGGCTTTATATTACAAAAGGCTACTTTTTACAACCTTTATATTCTGTGGTCACAGCGAGATTTGGTGAACGTGAAATTTTTTTTATCTTATATTAACCTGAAATGTCTTATTTAGTTTTCTGTTAAGTGTATGAATTATGTTGTTTATTCTGTTTTCGCCATGAAAATAGCCGTAAATAAATAAATGGACCAATGGTAGTCCGAAGGTGTTTACTAGCCGGAGTGAACTTTTCCGTAAAATTAGCTTTGGCCAGCTGTTTCGAACTCCTGAAACAAACACCAAACGAACTTCGCTTTGGCATGATTTTGTTCGAAATGACATCACACCAGTTCGTTCTTCGATTTCGCTTGAAGTATATCGTGTACTTTAGCCTTCCCTTGTCCTTCTCAGGTCTTACCCCAAATGATGGAGTTTTGCCATCACATCCTGATGGATCCCAACGCTGACCCCCGCAGGAAGGATGGGGCGCTGCATGTGATCGGCACCTTGGCTCAACCCTTGCTAAAGGTTAGATTTAATTAGCTAGAATTGCTGTGTAATCCCAGCTTTCTACATTTGTGTTGTCACGTGTCCTTCTCTTTCTTCAGAAGCGGGTGTACAGGGACCAGATGGAGCTCATGTTACAAAACTATGTGTTTCCTCTGCTCAACTCTAATCTAGGCTACTTGAGGGCCCGGGTGAGTGAGTGTTCACCGCCAGCCTTTTATCTGCCACATGAGATTCTTAAATGTTACTGTGTAACTATTAGTAGGCATCAGTGTTTTTTTAGTATTATTTATATATTATTATTTTTTTATTGCTAATTCACTTTTTTTACTTTTAGTGCTGCCAAATTGATTCATCACGGCATCTAACATAAACGTTTGTAAATATAAATATGTGTATGTATATGTGTGTGTGTGAATCTATATATATATAGGGCTGTCGATTTAACACGTTAATTAGATTAATTAGCTACGGTAACAAATAACGCGTTAAAATTATTAACGCGTTTAACGCACTTGCCCCGCCCCAGACCTACTTAGGTCATCTTACATTTCATAAAGTTGAATGATGAACAATATGATGCAGGGCAACAACTCACTGTGTGATGAAGCCTATAGAATGCAGTTACAATGTCCCTAAAATTCAAGATATGGGACAAAAATGCCCGTTTTAGTCTCAGGGCGTTTTTACACTGGGCACGTTTCTTGTGGTCGGCGTCAGAGCACGCTTGTTCCCGCCAGTGCTATGCGCAAATACACTTGCAGGCTCACTTTCGCTTGTATCCAAGGTAAATCATCAACACTATCATCCCTTACATGTGTTTTATTGAACTACATGCATTGTCATCTGATAAAACGCATGCGCAGGTTACTTTTCTTGTGCACCTGAGTCTGTGTTGCTTTCACGTTCACGTGAATCGCGGCACAGTTCGAGCGCATGACAGCTTTCACATTACCAATTTTTCATGTGAACCGTGCCCCGTTTCAAACTGAACTGCCAGTGTGAAAACGCCCTCACATTTACATCATGATATGCAGTATAAGCAATATCACACGAGTGCAATATCACGAGTTCTGTTTTTCTGTCCAGAATAGCACGAGACGAGTGCAAATGCGATACTGATCTTATACAACCGTTTAATAAAATAAATAAGTTAATATTGTTTTAGACACCAATATTGTCTGTTTCAATACACAGTTGCGTTTCATTTCTGAATCCGCATTTTGAACGAATCAGGTGAACCAATGATTCAATGGACCATAAAGAGAACCATTTACATTTACCATTTTCATAAAGAGAACCATTTACTTCACTCCTGAATGAATCAGCCGTTTGAACGAATTGACCGAATGAATGACTCAATGACTTATTCAATTAGACATTTACCGCCACCTACTGGCAGTTTTAGTTTCTTATTTAGAGTATAATTTCATTAAAAATAATTTTATATTTCCATATTAATAAAAATAAACATTAAAGGTATAGTTCACCCAAAAACATTTCTTTCTGAAGCTATTTGTAATGTCTATTTGATTTTTTTTTTTTTTTTACACAATAATGACTTTAAATTATCTTTTCGGAGTAATTTCTCAGCCAAATTTAATGTGCGATTAATTCGATTAATTAATCGCCACATCGTGTAATTAATTAGATTAAAAATTGTAATCGCTTGACAGCCCTAATATATATATATATATATATATATATATATATATATATGTGTGTGTGTGTGTGTGTGTATGTGTGTATATATATATATATATATATATATACACTCACCTAAAGGATTATTAGGAACACCTGTTCAATTTCTCATTAATGCAATTATCTAATCAACCAATCACATGGCAGTTGCTTCAATGCATTTAGGGGTGTGGTCCTGGTCAAGACAATCTCCTGAACTCCAAACTGAATGTCAGAATGGGAAAGAAAGGTGATTTAAGCAATTTTGAGCGTGGCATGGTTGTTGGTGCCAGACGGGCCGGTCTGAGTATTTCACAATCTGCTCAGTTACTGGGATTTTCACCCACAACCATTTCTAGAGTTTACAAAGAATGGTGTGAAAAGGGAAAAACATCCAGTACGCGGCAGTCCTGTGGGCGAAAATGCCTTGTTGATGCTAGAGGTCAGAGGAGAATGGGCCGACTGATTCAAGCTGATAGAAGCTGACTGAAATAACCACTCGTTACAACCGAGGTATGCAGCAAAGCATTTGTGAAGCCACAACACGCACAACCTTGAGGCGGACGGGCTACAACAGCAGAAGACCCCACCGGGTACCACTCATCTCCACTACAAATAGGAAAAAGAGGCTACAATTTGCACGAGCTCACCAAAATTGGACAGTTGAAGAGTGGAAAAATGTTGCCTGGTCTGATTTCTGTTGAGACATTCAGATGGTAGAGTCAGAATTTGGCGTAAACAGAATGAGAACATGGATCCATCATGCCTTGTTACCACTGTGCAGGCTGGTGGTGGTGGTGTAATGGTGTGGGGGATGTTTTCTTGGCACACTTTAGGCCCCTTAGTGCCAATTGGGCATGGTTTAAATGCCACGGCCTACCTGAGCATTGTTTCTGACCATGTCCATCCCTTTATGACCACCATGTACCCATCCTCTGATGGCTACTTCCAGCAGGATAATGCACCATGTCACAAAGCTCGAATCATTTCAAATTGGTTTCTTGAACATGACAATGAGTTCACTGTACTAAAATGGCCCCCACAGTCACCAGATCTCAACCCAATAGAGCATCTTTGCGATGTGGTGGAACGGGAGCTTCGTGCCCTGGATGTGCATCCCACAAATCTCCATCAACTGCAAGACGCTATCCTATCAATATGGGCCAACATTTCTAAAGAATGCTTTCAGCACCTTGTTGAATCAATGCCACGTAGAATTAAGGCAGTTCTGAAGGCGAAAGGGGGTCAAACACAGTATTAGTATGGTGTTCCTAATAATCCTTTAGGTGAGTGTGTATATATGTGTATATATATGTATGTGTGTGTGTTAGATGCAATTAATCGCAATTAATCGATTTGATTTTTATTTAAATTTTTAGTAATTTTATGTGCTTTTGACATTGTTTTTTTTTTTTAGAAAAAAACTATTTTTACACTCATATTTTAGAAATAATTTATTTAAAAAAAATAGATTTTTTTCCCATTTTTTGTTTTATTTAACTTGGTAATTTCAGTTTTTGTTTAGTTTAATCTAGTTAATCTAATATTTATATTATATGTTTTATTTATATATTTTATTTCAATTAACAAAAAAGGATAGGATTGTTCAGGATGGTCAACTAGTCATCATAACAACAGACTAGTCTGAGTTTTTTCTTTAGATTTAATGTCATTTTATTTAAAATTTGGCATTGGCATTGTTCTAACTAACTATTAGACTAACTGTCAGCACGGTAAAACCCTCTCAGAGAAGTTGTCTCTAAATTTATCCTTTTAAAGCGCCGCCGCTACAGCCATCAAAGTGCCGCTCCTCAACAATAAATTGCAAGACAATTACTGTCAGACTTAAGATCACCTCCTGTCAGAATTGTTCCTGTTGTTATGCGTAATTGGTACTGCAAGTCTCATTTTTGTAGTCTAATATTTTTGTTCAATTGCCTTTTATTTGTCTGTGCTCATAGTCCATATAAACCATCTGAGTGGTTTCTTTTGGACATGACCAACTAGTTGAATTTGAAAGTACGCTTTGCACATTTCCATGGAGATGTAACTCTGGTGTGTCTGGCGGTGTCTGTGCAGTCGTGCTGGGTGCTGCACTCGTTCAGTCCTCTGAAGTTCCATAACGAGCTGGTCCTGAGGAACGCTGTGGAGCTGGTCAAACAGAACCTGGTGGAGGACAAGGAGATGCCTGTCAAAGTGGAGGCAGCCATTGCACTGCAGACGCTGGTCAGAAACCAGGAACAAGGTTTGATCTCTCACTCACTCACACACACTCGCTCGCACGCGCACACTCACGCACACTCACTCAAACACATACTCGCTTGCACTCGCTCACACACACACTCACACGCTCGCTCACACACTCGCACACACTCGCTCGCACTCACGCACACTCACTCAAACACATGCTCGCTTGCATTCACTCACACACTCGCTCACACACACAATCACACACTCGCTCACACACACAATCACACACTCACTCACTCACACACACTCGCTCGCACTCACGCACACTTACACACGCTTGCACGCACTCACTCACTCACTCATACTCTCACGCGCTCTCACACTCACTCATACTCACACACTCACTCACTCGCTCACACCCTCACTCGATCACACACTCAGTCATACACACTCACACTCACTCACTCATACACTCACTCATACACTCACTCACTCACACTCACTCATACTCTCACACTTACTCACTCACACACTCACTCGATCACTCACTCACTCACACTCACTCGCTCACACCCTCACTCGATCACACACTCAGTCATACACACTCACACTCACACACTCACTCACTCACACTCACTCATACTCTCACACTTACTCACTCACACACTCACTCGATCACTCACTCACTCACACTCACTCATACTCTCACGCACACTCACTCGCTCTCACACTCACTCATACTCACACACTCACTCGATCACTCACTCACTCATACTCACACACTCACTCGATCACTCACTCACTCATACACTCACGCACACACACACTCGCTCACTCGCTCGCACACTCACTCTCGCACACGCACTCTCGCACACGCACTCACGCACACTCACTCGATCACACACTCGCTCACACACTCAGTCATACACACACACTCGCTCACTCATACTCACTCGCTCACACACTCACTCGATCACACACTCAGTCATACACACACACTCTCTCACTCACTCTGTCACTTACACTCACGCACACTCACTCGCTCACACACTCACTCACACACTCACTCGATCACACACTCAGTCATACACACTCACTCACTCGCTCACTCACTCACTCGCTCACACACTCACTCGCTCACACACTCACTCGATCACACACTCAGTCATACACACTCACTCGCTCACACACTCACTCGCTCACACACTCACTCGATCACACACTCAGTCATACACACTCACTCACTCACGCACGCTCACTCACACACACACACTCACTCACTTGCACACTCACTCGCTCACACACTCACTCGATCACACACTCAGTCATACACGCTCACTCGCTCACTCACTCACACTCACTCATACACTCACTCGCTCACACACTCAGTCATACACGCTCACTCATCACTCACACTCACTCATACACTCACGCACACTCACTCGCTCACACACTCACTCACTCGCTCACACTCACTCACTCACTCGCTCACACACTCACTCACTCACTCACACACTCACTCGATCACACACTTAGTCATACACACTCACTCGCTCACTCACTCGCACTCACGCACACTCACTCGCTCACACACACTCACTCACTCGCTCACACATTCACTCACTCACTCACACACACACTCGCTCACACACTCACTCACACATACACTCGCACACTCACTCGCACTCACGCACACTCACTCGCTCACACACTCATTCGCTCACACAATCACTCGATCACACACTCACCCATACACACTCGCTCACACACTCATGCACACTCACTCGCTCACTCACTCACTCACTCACTCGATCACACACTCAGTCATACACACTCCCTTACTCGCACTTACTCGCTCACACACTCACTCACACACTCACTCAAACACACACTCACTCGATCACACACTCACTCACTCGCTCACACACTCACTCACTCGATCACACACTCACTCACACACTCATTCGCTCACACACTCACTCGATCACACACTCAGTCGTACACACTCACTCACACACTCCTCACTCACTCACTCACACATTCACGCACACTCGCTCGCTCACTCACTCACTCGCTTACACACTCACTCACACACTCACTCACTCGATCACACACTCAGTCATACACACTCACTCACTCCCTCACTCGCACTCACACTCACTCACTCAAACACACACACTCTCTCTCACACACACACACTCACTCACACACACTCTCTCTCACACACACACACTCACTCACACACACACACTCACTCGCTCACACACTCACTCGCTTACACACTCACTCACACACTCACTCACTCGATCACACACTCAGTCATACACACTCACTCACTCCCTCACTCGCACTCACACTCACTCAAACACACACTCTCTCTCACACACACACACTCACACACTCACTCACTCAAACACACACTCACTCTCACACACACACACACACACACTCTCTCACACACACACACACACACACTCGCTCCCTCACTCGCACTCACGCTCACTCGCTCATACACTCTCTCACACACACACTCACTCACACACACACACACACACTCACTCGCTCACACACTCACTTGATCACACACTCAGTCATACACACACACTCACTCGCTCACTCACTCACTCACTCACTCACTCACTCACTCGATCACACACTCAGTCATACACACTCACACACACTCACTCGATCACACACTCAGTCATACACACTCACGCACACTCACTCACTCGCTCACACACTCACTCACACACTCACTCAATCACACACTGAGTCATACACACACACTCACACACTCCTCACTCACTCACTCACATTCACGCACACTCACTCGCTCACACACTCACTCACACACACTCACTCGATCACACACTCACTCACACACTCACTCGCTCGCTCACTCGCATTCACGCACACTCACTCGCACACTCACTCGCTCACACACTCACTCGATCTCACACACACTCATTTGCTCACTCACTCACACACTCACTCGATCACACACTCAGTCACACACACACACACTCACTCGCTCAAACACACACTCACTCGCTCACACACTCACTCAAACACTCATTCGATCACACTCAGTCAAACACACACTCTCACTCGCTCAAACACACACTCGCTCGCTTACTCGCTCACACACTCACTCACACACTCACTCGATCACACACTCAGTCAAACACACACACTCTCACTTGCTCAAACACACACTCGCTCACTCACTCACTCACTCACACACTCAGTAGTTTAGGGTTTTCTTGCTAGTTGCTATGGTGTTGCTAAGATTTAGCTTGGTCATTTCTAGGCAGTTGCTAGGGTGTTTTGACTGCTTGCGGACAGTGTTACTGACAGATTGACAGGCAGAATAAGAAGTTTAAATCAAATAATTAAAAGTATGTAGGCTTTGTCAAGACTCAAACATAATGATCAAACATAATCAAAATGCAGAACACTTATGCACTTAATATGCCTCAAATTAATTTAGCTAAATTAAATTGGTTTACTCTCTGTAATTGGTTTAAGAGAGAAGTGGATTAACCTATAGAAATGAAAGGCTGCTCTGCCTCTCCAGTGCTTACAAAACTCTTCCTTCTTTCTGCCTGTTTTTGTCTCGTGTGAGCGCAGCTAAGGTTTACATCCGGCCCTTCATCAAGCCTGTGATGCAGGAGCTGCTGCACATCATCAAAGAAACAGAAAACGACGACCTCACCGGTGTCATTCAGAAAATGATCTGTGAATACAGTGATGAAGTGGCCGTCATCGCTGTGGATATGACACAGAACCTGGTACTGCACTCGTCTTTCTTTCTCGGTTTGTTGCTGGTTAAAATATTCTAAAATAGGTTCTTGTGCACAGGCTGAGATCTTCAGCAAAATTCTCCAGAGTGAGGAATACGAGGAAAGTGAAGATAAGACTGTGATGGCCCTCGGTATCCTCAGCACCATAGACACCATCCTCACAGTCATGGGCGACCGAAAAGAGGTTTGGATACACGCTTGAGACTAGAGCTGCACGATTCGGGATAAACTGAGAATCACGATTTGTTTTGTTTCAAACGGAGATCATGATTCTCCCGCGATTCTGAACAGACAACTAAGCAAAGTAACGTAATTTACTAGAGCTTCTGACAAAATGTTAATTGCTGCAACGTTTAATTGATCTGAATTTAAAAGAAAACCATCATATTAGAATGATTTCTGAAGGATCATGTGACACTGAAGACTGGAGTAATGATGCTAAAAATTCAGCTTTGAATCACAGAAATAAATTACATTTTAAAATATATTCAAATAGAAAACAGTATTTTTAATTAATTGTAATAATATTTCACGATATGACTGCGTTTAATGTATTTTTGTTCAAATAAATGCAGGGACTTCCGACCCCAAAATTTTTAACATTACTGGAATAACGTCCTGCAATAATCCTTCATTTTATTTTATTCAGCGACTTGGTAATTTTTTGCTCAAGTATTCAAACATTTTTCAGAAAATTACAAAAATTCTGCATTGGTGGAAAATATTTTTGCACATATTTGATTTATTTCTCACATTGTATCATTACGGAAACAGTTCACCTTTAAAGGAAAATTCTGTCACAATTATACAAATATTATTTGTATATTATTATGTATTGTTACATACAAACCCGATTCCAAAACAGTTGGGACACTGTACAAATTGTGAATAAAAACAGAATGCAATGATGTGGAAGTTTCAAATTTCAATATTTTATTCAGAATACAACATAGATGACATATCAAATGTTTAAACTGAGAAAATGTATCATTTTAAGGGAAAAATAAGTGGATTTTAAATTTCATGGCATCAACACATCTCAAAAAAGTTGGGACAAGGCCATGTTTACCACTGTGTGGCATCCCCTCTTCTTTTTATAACAGTCTGCAAACGTCTGGGGACTGAGGAGACAAGTTGCTCAAGTTTAGGAATAGGAATGTTGTCCCATTCTTGTCTAATACAGGCTTCTAGTTGCTCAACTGTCTTAGGTCTTCTTTGTCGCATCTTCCTCTTTATGATGCGCCAAATGTTTTCTATGGGTGAAAGATCTGGACTGCAGGCTGGCCATTTCAGTACCCGGATCCTTCTTCTACGCAGCCATGATGTTGTAATTGATGCAGTATGTGGTCTGGCATTGTCATGTTGGAAAATGCAAGGTCTTCCCTGAAAGAGACGACGTCTGTATGGGAGCATATGTTGTTCTAGAACTTGGATATACCTTTCAGCATTGATGGTGCCTTTCCAGATGTGTAAGCTGCCCATGCCACACGCACTCATGCAACCCCATACCATCAGAGATGCAGGCTTCTGAACTGAGCGCTGATAACAACTTGGGTTGTCCTTGTCCTCTTTAGTCCGGATGACATGGCGTCCCAGTTTTCCAAAAAGAACTTCAAATTTTGATTCGTCTGACCACAGAACAGTTTCCACTTTGCCACAGTCCATTTAAAATGAGCCTTGGCCCAGAGAAAACGCCTGCGCTTCTGGATCATGTTTAGATATGGCTTCTTTTAGCCGGCAACGGCGAATGGCACGGTGGATTGTGTTCACCGACAATGTTTTCTGGAAGTATTCCTGAGCCCATGTTGTGATTTCCATTACAGTAGCATTCCTGTATGTGATGCAGTGCCGTCTAAGGGCCCGAAGATCACGGGCATCCAGTATGGTTTTCCGGCCTTGACCCTTACGCACAGAGATTGTTCCAGATTCTCTGAATCTTTGGATGATATTATGCACTGTAGATGATGATAACTTCAAACTCCTTGCAATTTTTCTCTGAGAAACTCCTTTCTGATATTGCTCCACTATTTTTCGCCGCAGCATTGGGGGAATTGGTGATCCTCTGCCCATCTTGACTTCTGAGAGACACTGCCACTCTGAGAGGCTCTTTTTATACCCAATCATGTTGCCAATTGACCTAATAAGTTGCAAATTGGTCCTCCAGCTGTTCCTTATATGTACATTTAACTTTTCCGGCCTCTTATTGCTACCTGTCCCAACTTTTTTGGAATGTGTAGCTCTCATGAAATCCAAAATGAGCCAATATTTGGCATGACATTTCAAAATGTCTCACTTTCAACATTTGATATGTTATCTATATTCTATTGTGAATAAAATATAAGTTTATGAGATTTGTAAATTATTGCATTCCTTTTTTATTCACAATTTGTACAGTGTCCCAACTTTTTTGGAATCGGGTTTGTACATACAAATATAATATTTATGTAAAAAATATCCTGGCTGCTCCATATATGAAAGTGACTATTGAAGGTACTATTCAAATTAGGCACCTTACATTCTACACTATATTAAATAATTTGAAGTCATATGATAACTCTGTGACGAACAGACCGAAATTGTTCTTTTGTATCATATCTTTTAAGTGAATCAGTTTATCCAGTTCACAAAAGTGGTCTAACAGCCTGATCAGAATGATCATGTTTGGGTGAACTGTCCTTTAAAATTGCATACAAATTTGATTGAACAGGTTGAGCAGGTTAATATATTTCCCATCTCTCTCTCTTTCTCTCTCTTTCTTTTTTTTCTTTATCTTTCTGTCTTAGATCAGTCAACAGCTGGAGGGAATATGCCTGCAGGTGATTGGTCTCGTCCTCCAGAAACCCATCATAGGTATGGCAGGTGTGTGTGTGGCACTATTTTCTAGTTCAAGATTATTTATCATACATTTTTGCATAATATAAAATAAAGGTAACACTTTAGTTTAGGGTCCAATTCTCACTATTAACTAGTTGCTTATTAGCATGTATATTACTAGGTTATTGGCTGTTTATTAGTACTTATAAAGCACATATTAATGTCTTATTCTGCATGACCATATTCTACATCCTTAATCCTAATAATACCTAAACTTAACAACTACCTTACTAACTATTAATAAGCAGTAATTAGGAGTTTATTGAGACAAAAGTCATGGTAAATAGTTAGTCAATAGTGAGAATTGGACCCTAATCTAAATGTTTTAGTGACTTCTCATAAATGATGTTCAATAATTTTAAAGACATCCCCATAAAGATTCTTAAAGGTGCACTATGTAACTTTTTTCTTTTTTAAAAAAAATACATCAATACATCATCAATCCTTCTTCCAAAACGTGTTTTTTCTTACCCTGATTCACTATGGTAAGCTTATAATAAGTGTTTATATTTTAGACCCGCCGGGATGGTTTTCACAGGAAATTGCGTACATGCGTCACTCGCCTGTGTGTGTCTCGTCATATCCATAAATAGAGAAAAGTTGCTCCAGCTGCTTTGATGTGTGTATGGTGTGTGAGTGGCAGAGGTTAGTTGACGCAACGAGTGAGAAAGGCTGACATGTAGCAGCTAAATCTCCAACTTCCGGGGAATCACCCGTTTAAAAAAACGCTGAACAGAGGATTTATTATGTCTAATAAAACATATTGTGTGTTTTATTAGACAGGTGAGCAACTGTTTGGATGCATTCATCGACAGAAAACTAGTCATTGTTATATAGCTCAACACAGTTAGTCTTAATTGTTTAAATATAATTTTCTTGATTTACCGCGAGTACCATGTTTTACCATGCCTAATATCCATCTAGCTCACTGCAGTGTGAACAAGTGTCTCATAGTAGCCGCCGAGCGAATGCAAAGAGTAGCATTATAACATAAATTTCAACACACTCAAATGTATCTAATATGATAAAACAGTGCTGTGTTACCCCACATACACATGAGCAGGAGAAGCGGAAGCGCTCGTCTGTGGCATAATAGAAGCTCCACTGCTCTCGAGCCGTGTGTCGTGCTTGTCTCTCATTAGCAATCGCTCCAACGGCTTTCAGCCCCACCCTGCTTCATGCTACAGTAACGTTAATAAATCTTTGATACATTAGCTCATCCATGAATATGATTTCTTTCCGAGTCCCGTCAGATTCTTTTCTTGACGTGAAGCCAACAACTCCCATGATTCCGCGTCATCAAGCTACGCCTTTGTTTTGAATAAGTGTCCTCTAGCGGCGAAAATTACACATTGTGCCTTTAAGCCTTGTAGGGATTGTTTTATAAGCAGTATGATAACCATATTCATGCGCAGTCACGCAGAGCCAAAGCACAACCAAAACGATGTTCTTCCGTAAAAATGCATGCAGTTTTGTTTTTAACCGCTAGAAGGCCAGAAGTTACATATTGTACCTTTTAAGGTGTGTTTACATTGAATTGTGAATTGAATTGAATTTAATTGACAGTGAATTGCAGTGACAAAGCAACCCAACATTTTTAATGAGAGTTGGCGAAAATGTATGCAAATATAATAGTAATTTAATTGATGTCAGTGTGAACAAACCTTACAAAAAATATTGCAACATTTAACCACAAGATGGAGCTCTGATTTACTTTTTTTTTACCATCCTCAAAACTTCCTGTCTCTGTTTCAGGAGCGATCAGTCACATTCCCTCTGTCTTTTTCAGAGTTTTATGAGGAGATCTTGTCGCTGGCGTTTGGACTCACCTGTTATTCCATCTCCCCTCAGATGTGGCAGCTGTTGGGGGTCCTGTACGACGTCTTCCAGCACGACTGCTTTGACTACTTCACAGGTCTCAGACACACGTGTAGCTCAGATACCGCACCTAGGACGTAAATCGCAGCCGAAAGCCAAGCCCAGACTTGATCTCTCCGCTCCACCTTAAACTATAACTCATGAAATGATTGAACTAGGTTGAAAGAGTCATTAAGCTGATGGATGTGCGTATTTACTTGAGTCATTTGAAAATGATTGTGGCGATATTGAGTACTCGCTTAATGATGTGATATATTACCCTGTTGATGCAGATATGATGCCCCTCTTGCACAATTATGTTACCGTGGACACAAATATGTTGCTGTCAGACCCCAAGTACTTGGAGGTCATTTACACCATGTGCAAAAAGGTCTTAACTTGCATTTCCTCTAGTAAATTCTTCCATTTAAAGTTTATTTTATTTAATTCTTCCGTATGCATTTGAAATTTGACCCTTTGACCTCTTACCCCTCAGGTCCTAACTAGTGATGCTGGAGAGGACCCAGAATGCCATGCTGCCAAACTTCTCGAGGTCATTATATTACAGTGCCGTGGACGCGGCATTGACCAGGTCTGTCATGGGTTGACGAACATGCATTTTTTTTGTGTTTTTTTGTCATATTATGTTAGGTTGGTGTGTCACGTCCAGTGTTATTTTAGTATTTTTTTATATATATATTTTTAATTAGCTTTTATTGTATTATTTTTAATTATATTTTCAATTTTAACTGTAGTCATATTTTTAGTCTTTTTATGTGCTTTTGTCATTTTCATTATATTTTTTACTATTATTATTTGGGTTTAATTTATTTTTATTTCAGTTTTATTTTTTTCCAGTTAATAATTTTAGTGCTTCAACTTCTAAAACTTGCTTCTAATTTTGTGTAATTTTGTGTTCACGTCTAATATTTATATTTTATTTTATTTAAGCCTTTTTTCAGTATTTTATTTCAGCTTTTTTTTTTTGTATGGATGGTTTAATTAGCAATATGTGCACATTAAAGTCACCATGAAATCTATATTGACAATTATTGGTGGGTTTTTTTTATGGAATATTGCGGTATTTAATATAAATGATTTATCACATCATGTTTTTTTTTAATTCATGTGCCCTCATAATCTTTCATCTAAGGCTGTTTACACCTGGTATTAAGATGTTGTTTTGGTCGATCGGATCACAAGTAGACGAGGGAGACCCCTTCCCGTTTACACCTGGTGATTTAATCCGTCTCTTTTGTCCACTTTCATCCACTTCTGTCCTGATTTCTTCTAGGGGAGGGTCTATGGGCGGGTAAATGTATGTGCTTTTTCAGATCTTTCGATCTAATGGTTAAAATAAGCTCGTGAATTTACATATGAAAGCGACCTGAGACGGCGGAAACATACAGAGAGCATCAGCTTTCACTTCTGCTCTGATAGCCGCAAGATCACTCCGAACGCTGTGTGAGTGTGTGTTAGAAATCAGGAATGGTGAGAAAACATTGTGCTTGATACGTTTTTCATCTTCAAACCAAACTTGGGTCTTCAGCCGACAAAGTTTAAATCATGTCTGGCTAGTGCGCATCCCATAATGTTTACTCATTAGGTCAGTAGGTGGAGAGTAGGTGATCTTTTGTGGCTGTTCGAGCGCATTCGACCACATGAGCGTTTACACTACGAAAGCAATCCGGTCAAATGTGTTTTCGACTAACTCTGGAAGTGGTCGAAAGTAGACAAGCTCAAAATATTTTAGACCCCGTTTACACCTGTATTTAGTGTCGTGCACTTGTGATCCGATTGACCAAAACGCACCTTAATACCAGGTGTAAACAGGGCCAAAATAACTTCCACTCCCTCTTGCATTGACATCTCTTCTCTGATGACGTTTACTCATATGACATCACAGCAGTAACAAACCACAACCATCTAATCAATTCCCAATGGACAAAATCAAGTGTCTGCCTTCATTTTTGTCTTGTTCAAGGGACAGTAAGAAATTAAAGACTATCGCAGCTTCTGTTTCAAGCCAACCTTAATGTATTGTCACATTTGTTGCCTGTGTGTGTGTTTATTTTAGTGTATCCCTCTGTTCGTGGAGGCCGTGTTGGAACGGTTAACACGTGGTGTGAAGTCCAGCGAGCTCCGCACCATGTGTCTGCAGGTGGTAATTGCAGCTCTCTACTACAACCCCACCCTGCTGATGCACACACTAGAGAACATCCGCTTCCCACACAGCCCGGAGCCAATCACAGCACAGTTCGTCAACCAATGGATGAACGACACAGAGTTCTTCGTAGGGTGAGGCTGTCTGCACAGGAAATGCCTTTCATTTAGTTCAGAAGGACACATGCAGTTTATTAGCAGAGATTAATTTAGATTAAATAGCTTTATCTGTATTTGTGCTGATGTGGCGGCTGTTCCATGCAGGGATATTCACTGTTTAGAACTGATTTTTAGAATTCCTGTTAAATTCTGGAATTTGAATTGAGGTAGTAAACTGAATTTGAATTTTGAAGATCATATAAATATATGTAACAGCTTAAAATCTAGCTTTAAATATTAAATAATATCTGCTGTCGTTTTTCAGTATGAATTATTCATGTTATCATGCATTCAATATATGGAGTATTTCCAGAAATTAAATTATAGTTCAGTTCTAATTCACAGATTTTGACATTTTTCCCAGTTCTGGTTTGAGTATCATTACTTTATTTTTAATTCTCTTAGAAAATGTTTATAAATATATGATTGCTTATGTTGTTGTCATCCACAGATTACATGACCGTAAGATGTGCATCATTGGTCTCAGTGTTCTGATGGAGCTGCCCAGCCGCCCTGCGGTCCTGGAGGAAGTAGCGGGTCAGATTGTCCCCTCCATCCTCCTCCTCTTCCTGGGTTTAAAGCACATCTACGCCTCCCGAGTGCTCAACAAACCAGAGCAGCTCGCCAGAGCTCAAGCCTCAGAGGAGGAGGAGAATGGTGAGATTGTGTGTGACATGTTATGGGTGAGACATTCTTAAAGGGTTAGTTTACGCAAAAAATGAAAAATTCTGTCATTAATTACTCGCCTTCATGCCGTTCCAAACCCGTAAGACTTTCGTTCATCTTCAGAACACAAATGAAGATCTTTTTGATGAAATCTGAGAGCTTTCTGTCCCTCCATAGACAGTCTCCGCAACTACCACTTCCAAGCCCCAGAAAGGTAGTAAAGACATCATTAATGTAATCCATGTGACTCCAGTGGTTTAGCCTTAATTTTTGCGTGCTTTTTGTGCGCAGAAAAACATAATTTATCACTTTATTTACAAAATATTAATCTCTGATGCGCGTAAATTGTTTTTTTTTTTGGAGTCACATTAGGGTGATCAGACGTCCCGTTTTTCCCGGGACATTGCCGTATTTCAGCTCTATTTTTAGTGTCCTGACTTATTATGGGAGAAAAAAAATCATGTTTTATCCCGTATTTCATCTTTCAGCACTATAGAGTGAGTCTTCTGTCACATGAGAATAGCCTAATCAAAGGTAGCCAATCACGTCACAGTATATTTTAAAGAACAAAATTACCATCCAATCACAATTTCCTATCGATTTACATTTAAACAGCACCTTCAAAATTATTAAAAAGGGAGGAGTCACTGTCAGAGCCAAGTAAGTTAAGATGTGAAATTAGTGGAACTCGCTTTTCCATTGCTCACGGAGGCTGTGCGAGATGTTCAGACCAAGACGAACTGTACAAGACAACATCGTCCAAATAAGCCTCACACCCGTCAACCCAGACAACACTCGATTGACTAACCGCTGAAAAGTAGCGGGAGCATTTCGAACTCCAAAAGGCATGACGGTGTATTGTAGAAAACTGTCAGGTGTAATAAAAGCAGATAACTCTTTAGCACGAGGTGTTAATGGTACTTGCCAGTAACCTTTCAGGAGATCGAACTTACTGACAAACTGCGCAGATCTACACAGTCGTCGATCCTAGGCAAAGGAAAACAGTCAGGTTTTGTCAAGGTGTTAAGTTTCCTGTAATCTGTGCAGAAACGATAAGAGTTATCAGGTTTTCTCACTAAAATGCAGGGAGAACTCCAAGGACTAAAACTAAGTTCTGCTAAATCATGAGCAAGTAATAATCTACTTCCCTCTGCAGCAACTTCTTTTTAATAGGGTTGACGCGGTATGGATGTTGTTTCACTGGTTGAGCAGCACCAACTTCAATGTCATGCTCAATAACGTGAGTTCGAGTAGAAATATCAGAAAAGAGAGAAGGAAATTAATTTATCAACTTATAATATGATAATATCAGCCTTTTCAGATTCACATAAATGAGATAAGTGAGAACTTAAGCTAGTAAGAACCTCAGAGTTAGTTAGACGACCTTCCACTGCACCTCGAGAAGGACCAATCTCCTCCAGATTGTCAGCCCTCTCCACGGATGTTCCTGTAACACTCAAATCTACAGCATCAGTAGATGTTACAACATCAACAAGCAACGAAGGTATAGGTGTCACATAAGGTTTCAGCAAGTTAACATGACAAACCTGCGTTTTCTTCCGACGATCAGGAGTACTTAACACATAATTGTTATTATGATAACACTTGATAATGGTGTACGGTCCAGCAAACTTAGCCTGGAATGGACTAGTTAAAACAGGTAACAAGGCCAACACTTTATCACCCACTTGAAAACTTCTAAGCTTGACTTTTCGGTCAAACAACCTCTGCATCTTCTCTTGTGACCTATTCAATTTTCTTAAAGCAACAGCTCTGACTTCAAAAAGTCCGTAACGAAAACTACCAACATAATCTGACACGTTTTCAGGAGGATGTAATGTCCACTCATCCGCCAAGACAGCAATGGGACCTCTAACAGTATGACCAAACACTAACTCATTCGGACTGAAGCTTGTGCTCTCTTGCACAACTTCACGAATAGCTAGCAGCATCCAGGGAAGTCCTTCCTCCCAATCCCTATCAAGTTCAACACAGTATGACCTCAAGAGTGACTTAAGAGTCTGATGGAATCTTTCCAACCCTCCTTGACTCTGAGGATGATAAGCACTCGAGACATTGTGTTTAACTTTTAGTTGGTGCATGGCTTTAGAGAACTGTCTAGACATAATGTTTGAGCCTTGGTCAGACTGAATAACTTTTGGAATGCCAAAAGTAGATATAAAATTCGCCAAAGCCTTTAATATCACTTTCGTAGTAATAGATCTCAAAGGATAAGCTGCAGGATAACGTGTGGATTGACACATCACAGTGAGTAGATAAGCATGCCCAGCCTTAGAACGCGGTAATGGACCAACACAATCAACAACCAGATGTTCGAAAGGAGTGGCCACTACAGCAATAGGCTGTAAAGGAGCTAATGGAATCTTTTGATTTGGCTTACCTGTCATCTGACATATGTGACAGGACCGTATATACTGAATCACATCTCTCTTGATTCTAGGCCAGTAAAATTTTCGCAGAATTCGATCATACGTCTTCCGTGCCCCCATATGACCAGCAAGCCCTTGATGTGATAACTGGAGGACAGCTTGACGAAAAGTGAGAGGAACTACAATCTGGACTCTAGGATCAAGTGAAGAATCAGAATTAGTAGACTGCTGTCTACAAAGTAACCCATCTTGTAAAAAGTAGAAGACGGTCAGAGGATCCTTTCCTTCTCCCCCAGCAACTAAAGAAAACAGTTCTTGGAGAGTTTCATCCGCCTGTTGGGCTTTAATCAACTCCTCTCGAGTCACACCCTGAAGTGATGACAAAGAAAAAGTGTTAGCAGAATCACAACCTGAACTGTCAGGCATGGAGTCAGTCTTATCAGTCTTGCGATCATCAGATTGTACTTCTTTCACAGGACACCCATCTTCAACTTTAGCACACACAGTACTAGATTCAAGTTGAGAAGAATTTGTCGCAGCAATAAAAGTATCGCTAAGTTCACACTCAGTTTCATCTGGCATACTTTTCTTAGTCATTGCACGAGTTATTGCACAGGCAGGAAATAAATGAGGACAGTCAGATGATCCGTTTAGTTTCTCATCAGCAGAGACTACTATAGGTGGCACACCTCCATCAGATTTCTCCCAGACATTACCTCCGGCCAAATCATTTCCAAGGATGAAAGTAACACCAGGGACAGGAAGCATGGCACGAACTCCAACCACCACGTCTCCTGAAACAATCTTTGAATTAAGACAGACATGATGTAAAGGAACTTCCATGTAACCCATCTCAAGCCCTCTGACCAGCACATGAGATCCAGTGGCAGTATGTTCTGACAAAGGTAAAAGTCCTTCCAGCAAAAATGACTGCCCTGCCCCTGTATCTCTAAGAATACGAACAGGCCTCCGCCCAGAATAACCTTCAAAAATAAGAAAGGCAAAATAAACGAAAACAACAAATAGTGCCTCGATGGAAGGATTACAAACCCAGCTGAGAACACTCTAACTTCCTGGGGTCTACTCATTTAAACAGGTGAACACACTGAAAACATATTGCATTTACCTAAGCATGTAGCAATCCGGACGAGCGCCCAATTTTATGTTACGTCCCGCTCGTTACAAGTCGCAACATAAAAGGGGGATTGGACAACAAAGTCTAATGAATGAAAATTATTTTATTAAATCAAAATAATAACACAACAAATAAGGAATAACAACAAACAGAAGTCTAGGGGTAACAAAGAAACAAATAAATTTATAACAGAATATATATGCTACATGACTTAGAAAAATTGCAAACAAAAACAAATGAGAAATAATCAGTAAGAGCTTACATCCTGCACAGAGCCACCTCTGGGAATGTCTATCCCACAGAGAGTGCCTCTCTATAGGAAGACTCAGTGTCGTCACAAAATATATACTTCAAATACTTGTTCTCCCCACTGTATACATACATATATATTACATTATATTATTTGTATATATATAAATAATATAATGTAATATATATGTATGTATACAGTGGGGAGAACAAGTATTTGATACACTGCCGATTTTGCAGGTTTTCCTACTTACAAAAGCATGTAGAGGTCTGTAATTTTTATCATAGGTACACTTCAACTGTGAGAGACGGAATCTAAAAAATCCAGAAAATCACATTGTATGATTTTTAAATAATTCATTTGCATTTTATTGCATGACATAAGTATTTGATCACCTACCAACCAGTAAGAATTCCGGCTCTCACAGACCTGTTAGTTTTTCTTTAAGAAGCCCTCCTGTTCTCCACTCATTACCTGTATTAACTGCACCTGTTTGAATTCGTTACCTGTATAAAAGACACCTGTCCACACACTCAATCAAACAGACTCCAACCTCTCCACAATGGCCAAGACCAGAGAGCTGTGTTAGGACATCAGGAATAAAATTGTAGACCTGCACAAGGCTGGGATGGGCTACAGGACAATAGGCAAGCAGCTTGGTGAGAAGGCAACAACTGTTGGCACAATTATTAGAAAATAGAAGAAGTTCAAGATGACTCCCTCGGTCTGGGGCACCATGCAAGATCTCACATCGTGGGGCATCAATGATAATGAGGAAGGTGAGGGATCAGCCCAGAACTACACGGCAGGACCTGGTCAATGACCTGAAGAGAGCTGGGACCACAGTCTCAAAGAAAACCATTAGTAACACACTACGCCGTCATGGATTAAAATCCTGCAGCGCACGCAAGGTCCCCCTGCTCAAGCCAGCGCATGTCCAGGCCCGTCTGACGTTTGCCAATGACCATCTGGATGATCCAGAGGAGGAATGGAAGAAGGTCATGTGGTCTGATGAGACAAAAATAGAGCTTTTTGGTCTAAACTCCACTCGCCGTGTTTGGAGGAAGAAGAAGGATGAGTACAACCCCAAGAACACCATCCCAACCGTGAAGCATGGAGGTGGAAACATCATTCTTTGGGGATGCTTTTCTGCAAAGGGGACAGGACGACTGCACCGTATTGAGGGGAGGATGGATCGATATTTGCCATGCTAAATATCTGGACCTGTCGGCGATTCAAACTCCTGCTGTGTGAAATGTGTTCTGACTGAAAATTACATCGGCGATGACCGACAGCCAATGAGAGAGCAAGATACAGGGCAGTGGGAGGTTCGGGGAGGAGTTATGGACCAGAATATCAGTATTTTAATAGCTATATTTACAATTATATCAAACAGAAACAAAGCACAAACATTTGCTTGACCAGCCGCAACAGAAGCACATTGCAAAATGATTTATTTACCTCAAACTCTCTTTGCAAAACACTATCATTGCTCCCTGTGTCTCCAACCATTTCCGCCGTTATAATCTTTTTTCTTTTTCTCCTTTTCGCTGCAAATCAGCGCACAGACAATTTGGATCGCAAGTTTCTGCAGTCTATTTTTTTAATAACAATTCCAATCTTGCTCGAGAACTCCAGTCTGACGCACGTGTGATCTCGCGTTGTTTCCTTGTCACTTCTCATGTGTTTGGTTGTGAAACGTAGTTTGCGGACGGGACAGAGCTGTCGGTGATTCTACCTCTTGTGCAGTCATGCAATGTGAAACCACCTGTCGCCGATCCATCGTGCAGTGTGAACGCAGCAGCGACTGAATTCTGGCCCATATAGTCATGCAGTGTGAAAAGAGCAGTGACCCGACGAGTTTGAAAATCGTGCAGTCTGAACTCGGCATTACACGCACGCTCAGTTTCCAACAATTAAAATGACAAATAAATGCATACTCAGAGAGCTCTCCACAAGACATGTTTGCTTATGCCATCTAGATGCTCAAAATTTGGTCGGGAGAATGCACGTTTTAAACGGCTTATTGTTAGGGGTGTAACGATATTCAAACCGAACCAAAAAACCGCAATACACCACCCACGGTACGAACCGCGATACTCTCAGGCCAAGCTCTCACTTCACCTTATGCCACAAATTTTTGTTTTTTTCTTGACATTTGATTAAATAGTAATTAGTACACTTTTAACAACTAATAAGGGCTGTATTTTTACTTGATATTATTATAATAATATTATTTACTAAATATACACACTAATTTTGTATTCCGAGTGCATTTCACGTGACTTGGGTGATCGCTTAAGTTGCATGGTGGAAGGACAAAGAGAGCCAGTTTCCTTATTTAGCCAGGTAGGCTAAATGCTACCTTGGAGTCCCAGCAACATCGTCATTTTCGTAGCCTGTTACGAAATAAAAAATCTCTCTCACCTCAGAAAACCGCTTTCCTGTCATGTCAGCCGTTATACTGTGCTCGTAGCGCACACTCGTCAATTACACGCGCTGTATATCACTTCATATATAAAGCGCAAGAGAAACTACAAGCATGCAACGTTACGTTGTCAATTCGTAAGTCATGAAATAAAAGTAAAGTACCAATAAATCACGTAACTGGTGCGACGTGTGTTAGCTGGGAAGGCATGCAGGTATGATGTTCATTCTGTTCATCAGGAGCAGTTTTCATGTTTCATTAACAGTTCATGTTGGTCTTGTGTATTCGCCATGGTAACTGTTGTTTCCATAACCCCAAAATGCCACTTTATTTTCACTTTGTTATTTTGTATACTAAATTAGTGTGGTGGCTACTCTATTGTATTAACAAAAACTGCTATTTAATAGCTTTAACTTATAGGCCTATTTATTCATCAGTATTAGTCATATTCATACAATTTATGTTTTTAAGTAGGCTAAAGTGGGACATTACTTGTGTGTGCGTCATCAATTTTAATTAAATAAATTTGCTTGTTTTTTTAAAAAAACAAAACATTATGGTAAATGGTAAAATGAGTAGATTATTTCTGACTAGTTTACAGTGGAGGCATTTATTTAATTTTAGTTTACTCAGGTATGCTAACTGCTCAAAAGAAAACGTGAAGCCAATGTATAAAGTTAATAAAGATAAAGTTAATAAGTTAAATTGTTGTTGTTGTTATTAAGTTAAAAGTGAATCTAGTGTTATTATTGCTGGTGCCCTGCCATGAACCCTGCCTCCACAGCGAACCGAACCGAACTGTGGCATAGGTGTATCGTTACACCCCTACTTATTGTACACGCAAGTTAATCGCCATTCTAATGCGTGCTGCATTGTAACGCACACACATCGCACATCACGCGGAGATTGCGCCGCACATTGAATGTCGCAGAAACGTATTGTCAACACTGTTCTGTGATTTATCAATTAATTCACACGCAGTCGCTCCCTCACTAATGCATTAATATAAATGTAATCTTTACTGTGCTACTTGATCTGTATCTGATTCAAAACGAGCAGAAATCTGTAAGAAATATAACGACCCAAAGACAAAAGTAATACTGATAAACAAAAGCTGTTATTAGGGAGCAATTACCTTTTGGGCAGCGCTTTGTCCTATCAGCTGTGCACAAAAAAAACCCCGCATTCGGGTCTCAGCTCGAGGATCAGACTTATTTGTTCATTAATGACGTCATCAGCGACTAGTCGACGTCGACTCAACTTTTATCACATAAATGTCGACTTTAAAAAAATGTGTGTGTATATGTGTGTAGATACTTTTATGTGTGCAGTGTGGTGAGGGTATCTGTCCCATATTCCACACTGAGAAATCTGGTCACCCTATGGATCACATTAATGATGTCTTTACTACCTTTCTGGTGCTTGAAAGTGGTAGTTGTGTAGCTGTCAATGGAGGGACAGAAATCTCTCAGATTTCATCAAAAAGATCTTCATTTGTGTTTCCAAAGATGAATGAAAGTCTTATGAGTTTGGAATGGCATGAGGGTGAGTACATGATGACAGAATTTTCATTTTTGGGTGAACTATCCCTTTAAGCATTTCACTTTCAAAATATTAGGCATCTGTATCTTTAAGACTTCTATATGCAAATAACCTCATTTACATATAGAACCCTTAAAGGTACCGTAGCAATTACTTTAATTCTAAAGGTCACGGGAGAGAGTGGAAGACGGTCTTTTGAAAAGATGTTTTGGTGCACAAAACCTTGACTAGTGCAATAAATAAATTGGCCACTTGAACTGAAGATCACAGCAAACAGAATGTAATTAAGATAAAGGTAAACCTAATCCCTGCACAGGAAGTACTATTTCTGGCATTTATAGCTTCAGGTTGGTCTTTAGTCATCAGGCTTTACAGACGACTGAGAACTGATTGTATCTCTCTAACAGGGCCCCGGAGACATGGGAAATAGAGGAATGACATGCGCATGTTAGTTTAACATGATTCTGAACCTTTGGGCATCAAGCACTTGACTCCAACAAATTAAATTGATCTCCACGACACTACACCCCTGACCTGAATTCTGACAGCATCATACTGTTGGAGTTATGGATTTATTGATACTATGATTCTGGTTCCTGTGAGACAGACATCAGCTTTGCATACTTCTAGTACACTCTTAATGTTTGTACTTAGTTTGTATTGGAGACACCAATATAAGCATAAACCTAGCCAGATTTAGTGAGAAGTTTGTTTAAATCAGGAAAAATTAACTTAATTCAAGAGATATTCCCTGAAAACAAGCCCTAATATCTTATGTGGTTTTGCTTATGAATATGTATACAATATGAATATATTTTTATTGGAAAACATGGGGAAAATACTGATTACCACCATTATAAATCTCTTCGATGATGTGCAATGAGCATTTTTTGGCTTCATACTAGTGGGACTGGTAGATTCGTACTCTGGAAATCTCTATATTTAGAAGTGACCTTAACTTCAACAAGATCCAGACTACATCATCAAGTTCGCTGCACTGGAATCTGAGTTTGGAAATTCATCACGATATCTGTTTTCCAGAGGAGATTCCTAGCGATGAGGATGAGGTCGGAGAGAAAGGGGTGGCCCTGCAGTCGTCCAGCGCTCCCACTGGGAATGACAATGATGATGAAGATGATGACGACGATGATGAATACTGGGATGATGAGGGTCTTGAGGGGACCCCATTAGAGGAGTACAGTACACCACTGGACTACGACAACGGAGAAGACGAATATCAGTTCTTCACCGCCTCCCTTCTCCGTATGCACATTTTTCTATTCCATAATATACCACACATCTACATTTACATATTACATTTATTGTGTATGAGATATGTCACACTATGCCATAATTGCATAGGGCAGCCACACCCACAGTGAAATCTCAAAATCCTACTCAATATTGATGAATATTAAATAAATGAGTATTTGATGCATAACTTGTCAAACGCTTGTTTTAATCGACGTCACGATTTTAGGTTAAACTTCATTTTAAATCTTTTTTTGCCTCCACTAATTTATTTGAAATGGTTTTTAAAAATTATAATATATTTAAATACAATTAAATACATAAAATGTTTAATGTAGTTTCTTAATTAACTATTAAATAAATATTTAATTAATAATTAAATATGTTCTATAGCATGTCAACTCCTCAAATATCAATTGTTACTGTTTTTTTTTCTGTGCTCAATATATATATTTAATATTGATTTAAAACATATATATATATATAAAATTATTATTATTTATTTTTTTTAAATTTATTTTTAATACTTTCATTTTGATGTTCACATAAAATATTTGTTATCCCTGGCCATCTTTTTTTATCTTTTTGCTTACTCCACTAGTTATATCTTTATAATTTATTTTATTAATGTTTAATACTTTTTATTTTGATGTTTACATAAAAAAGATTTCCTGGTTATCTTTTTTTATCATTTTGCTTATGGTTCATTTGAAATGGTCCTGTGGTGTGGCAAATTCATTTAAAAAAATGAATAATATTCCATGTATTTTCTTAATTAAGTTAGTTAATTAAATCATTTAAATGGCATGTATAATAATTTTTTTAAATAAATAATTATTTAATTAATTAATTAATTATCACATATAGCATGATGCAAAGCACCCTGATGTGATTTTTTTTTTTTTTTTTTTTTTTTTTTTTTTCCCCTCCTTTATCATGGTCACACTTTAGACTTTAGAGTCCAATTCTCACTATTTACTAACTATTAACTAGGACTTTTGCCTCAATAAACTCCTGAATACTGTTTATTAATAGTTAGTAAGATACTTACGTAGGATTACGAATGTAGAATATGGTCATGCAGAATAAGGCATTAATATGTGCTTTATAAGTACTTATAAACAGCCAATATCCTAGTAATATGCATGATAATAAGCAACTAGTTGATTGAGAAAATTGGACCCTAAACCCTAAGTGTTACCTTTATTTTTTTTTTATTACGTTGGGTGAATATTTGTTTATTTTTCATTTATTTGAATAGCAAAATAAATTCTGGAACTATTGTCGACAAGTGTAACAGCAATCATTGGAAACATTTCCTGTTGCAGGTGTTCAGAGTTCAGATGCAGGCTGGTATCAATCCCTCACGTCTCCACTGAGCGAAGACCAGAGGAAACAACTGCAGGAGATCTACAGCCTATCCCAACAGAGGAGGAGCACAGGAGTCAAAGGACTGTGGTAAGTGTGTTTGATTGTGACCTTTTCAAAGACATGGATCGGTGCTTCACAACAGCTACAAGCAGCACATCAGCGGTGATTGCTCTGAGACTCCACAGGAAGCACGGCTTCCCTTCAAGCATTGGCTTATTTATCTTGTATAAATAGGCTGCGTTCACACTGTCAGTTTTTGGAATTTACAACCGCATTTAGTTACAGGTGAGACTCTTGAAATGTCCCTTTCAGGGCTTGACATTAACTTTTTTTGCTCACCAGCCGCTGTGGCTAGTGGTTTTCCAAAGTTACTAGCCTTTACTAGCTTTTCACTGGCCACAATTTTGACATCGATACTATGGGGAAAACTGCCGTATAGACATTTTTTATATTATATCATAATTTGTCAGCAGGTAATGTATATTAGGCTGCTGTCACTTTAAGACCTGACGCACAGATCCATTATACTCTTACACATGCGTTTTCTGAAACAGAACTGACTGTGTTTATGTGAATACTCGCCGGCATTTGACATCATTTTGTGTGTATTTGATTTTTTAACGCAATAAGCAGCGAAAACGAGATCAATTTAGTACTGAGAGACAGCTTTATGTGTGCACACTTTGGGTGTGAGCACAAAAATCTGGGGGAATGAGTAAAATTATGCATGATAAGTGCAATCCCACGCTGAAATTCAAGCCCTGTGACAGCAAAAATATTCATCTGGAGCAAATGAAACAAGTGAGTGAGGGGAGGTGGGTTTGTGTGTCAACTCGCTGTCGGAGAGATAATGAGAGAGTGAGAAAGTGCAGCTGGTATCGTGTATCTATTCTGCGGAAATTATATTTTTGACAGCACTACATTGCACTTAGTTCATTATTTCAGATACCTTTTTAAAAGAAACCCGATTCCAAAAAAGTTGGGACACTGTACAAATTGTGAATAAAAACAGAATGCAATGATGTGGAAGTTCCAAATTTCAATATTTTATTCAGAATACAGCATAGATGACATATCAAATGTTTAAACTGAAAAATAAGTTGATTTTAAATTTCATGGCATCAACACATCTCAAAAAAGTTGGGACAAGGCCATGTTTACCACTGTGTGGCTTCCCCTCTTCTTTTTATAACAGTCTGCAAACGTCTGGGGACTGAGGAGACAAGTTGCTCAAGTTTAGGAATAGGAATGTTGTCCCATTCTTGTCTAATACAGGCTTCTAGTTGCTCAACTGTCTTAGGTCTTCTTTGTCGCATTTTCCTCTTTATGATGCGCCAAATGTTTTCTATGGGTGAAAGATCTGGACTGCAGGCTGGCCATTTCAGTACACGGATCCTTCTTCTACGCAGCCATGATGTTGTAATTGATGCAGTATGTGGTCTGGCATTGTCATGTTGGAAAATGCAAGGTCTTCCCTGAAAGAGACGACGTCTGGATGGGAGCATATGTTGTTCTAGAACTTGGATATACCTTTCAGCATTGATGGTGCCTTTCCAGATGTGTAAGCTGCCCATGCCACACGCACTCATGCAACCCCATACCATCAGAGATGCAGGCTTCTGAACTGAGCGCTGATAACAACTTGGGTTGTCCTTGTCCTCTTTAGTCCGGATGACATGGCGTCCCAGTTTTCCAAAAAGAACTTCAAATTTTGATTCGTCTGACCACAGAACAGTTTTCCACTTTGCCACAGTCCATTTAAAATGAGCCTTGGCCCAGAGAAAACGCCTGCGCTTCTGGATCATATTTAGATATGGCTTCTTTTAGCCGGCAACGGCGAATGGCACGGTGGATTGTGTTCACCGACAATGTTTTCTGGAAGTATTCCTGAGCCCATGTTGTGATTTCCATTACAGTAGCATTCCTGTATGTGATGCAGTGCCGTCTAAGGGCCTGAAGATCACGGGCATCCAGTATGGTTTTCCGGCCTTGACCCTTACGCACAGAGATTGTTCCAGATTCTCTGAATCTTTGGATGATATTATGCACTGTAGATGATGATAACTTCAAACTCTTTGCAATTTTTCTCTGAGAAACTCCTTTCTGATATTGCTCCACTATTTTTCGCCGCAGCATTGGGGGAATTGGTGATCCTCTGCCCATCTTGACTTCTGAGAGACACTGCCACTCTGAGAGGCTCTTTTTATACCCAATCATGTTGCCAATTGACCTAATAAGTTGCAAATTGGTCCTCCAGCTGTTCCTTATATGTACATTTAACTTTTCGGGCCTCTTATTGCTACCTGTCCCAACTTTTCTGGAATGTGTAGCTCTCATGAAATCCAAAATGAGCCAATATTTGGCATGACATTTCAAAATGTCTCACTTTCAACATTTGATATGTTATCTATATTCTATTGTGAATAAAATATAAGTTTATGAGATTTGTAAATTATTGCATTCCTTTTTTATTCACAATTTGTACAGTGTCCCAACTTTTTTGGAATCGGGTTTGTATATTATATATACATTTCAACCCACCAAAGTGGCTATTAGGAGTGACTGCGTTACACGCCACTGCTGAAATCCACTCGCATTTGGTGGGTTGGCGGGTGTTAATGTCAAGCCCTGGTCCCGTTCACACAGCAACTTACAATATAGCGTCTTGAATACTGCTGTATTAACGTGCAACAGGAGTCAAGCTTGTATTCTCTTATTAGTGACCAAAGTAATATTAAAGATGGTGAAGTCCATAAAACTGAAAACTTTCCACACGACAAGACTCCAATCGAGCTGCGAGTTCATCCGTCAAATCTTCATTAACCGACAGCAGCTTTTATATATGGGTGGAGAGTGGAGCATTTGAGTCGTGTGTAGAACACAAAACTGACAGGAGCAGCTGTGGTGGAGAACAGGGACTGGATCTAAAACCTTCAGATGACACAGCACATATCTCCGTCATTGTAAGTTACCAAAACCACATATTAAAACCCGCAACACACGGTAGACACACATTTGTGCAGTGCAGAGCGGCTCTCTCACACTGTATGAGTGACAGACAACTGGTTGTCCAGTCTGGTTCTGTTCACACAGCAAGGGTTTGTGAGTCCTGAAAACTTACAGGTGTGAGTTCGGTTATGCAGTTTTCACTGCCTTAAATAACCGAAATGTGTGTGAACGTAACTGGATTAAGGACTCAAATACAGGACTGACAACCGTATTCTGCTGCTGTCTGAATAATCTGTACAAAAAAAGTTTAGGGTTGATAAGATTTTTTTTAAAGAAGTTTCTTATGCTCACCAAGGCTGCATTTATTTGATCAAAGATACAGTAATATTGTGAAATATTATTACAATTTAAAATCCCTGTTCTGTCACATGGTCCTTCAGAAATCCTTCTAATATGCTGATGTGCTGCTCAAGAAACATTTCTGATTATTATCAATGTTGAAAACAGTTGTGCTACTTAATATTCTTGTAGAAACGTGATACTCTTTCAGGATTCTTTGATGAAAAGAAAGCTCAAAAGAACAGCATTTATTTAAAATAGAAATGCTATTGACATCATACAGCACTTCTACATGAGGAAAATATCTTTTTCAGTCTCGCCTACAAGTTCTGCTTCAGTACATGATTTATAGAGCTCTCAAATGGGCGGGACAATGATTGAAATGGTGATTTACATGATTGACAGGGTTTGAAATTAAAAACAGCACCATTAACAGAGTGCTTGGAGTTACCGGTGAAGTATTGAAAACCATAATTTGTAAGCACATTTAACGTTTACATTACATTATTTATCCGTCTGATGACTGCTGTTGTTACTTCGAACTCTTGAAATAATTCAAGATTGCCTCATTCTCTCCCCATAGACATGTTCCAGTTGTTCCGAGGCGGTTCAGAGAGACCTGACACTTTGGATTTGAATCTGTAAACGAAAACAGCCTGAACTCTGGATACTAGAGACATCTTGGTCAGGATGGGTGGGATTATTAACCCAGGACCCAAAGCAAGCTCTTCAGATCCAATACTCTTAACAGGAAGACTGAGATTGAGACTGAGATCTTTAAAACTGGTCAGAGAGGCTCCAATGAGGAGGTTGAAGAGGTTACTCTGGGTCACCCTTTCCCTGAAGGTGTGTGTGTGTGTGTGTGTGTGTGTGTGTGTGTGTGTGTGTGTGTGTGTGTGTGTGTGTGTGTGTGTGTGAGAGAGAGAGTGTGTGTATATAAGTAACTGAATGTTATATATTCTGTTTCTCTCAGTCTCTCCTCCTTTTGCGATGAGTCAGTAAGAAACTCGACCAAGACAGTGAGGTGAGACATGTCAAGGCAAGCCAGAGAGGCTTGCCATGTTGGTCAGTGCCTTCAGAGATGCGTAGGCATATTTCTGCCCTAACCAATGAAATGTGCACTGGCTAGATGTCAGAAGGGTGATGTTTATAGTTGTCATATGTTTGTATGTTTCAGAGTTTGTTTTTGTAACAGTCTGTTTTCAAAATTAACTTAAGTCATAAAAGTTAATATAACACTAATCATTCGCAGGGTTTTTTTTGTATAATTTTTTGTATAACTGTGTGGTCATTTGTGTATATTTCCTGACCTGGATCATATTTCACCCCAAAATCAAATTTAAAGGATATATATATTTTACATTTTATTTTTTAAGAAAACTTTTTTAGTACCATTAGGATTTTTTGCATTGTGACATTTTCTTGACAATTAACTACAGATTACAAATTAAATTTCCCTAGTGTAACATATTAGGACACATTTTTTATATATATCTTTATATATTTTATATATCCCTCATCTTTCCCTCGCACTTTGTAACAAATCCTTCCCTTGCAGGTCAAAATGACCCGAAGCCCTAAAATTATACTTAATTGTTCTAAAGCTTATTTTATTTCATTTTTATAATATTTTTTCTATTTTTGAATGCAATTTTTTTGGAGGTTTTTTATTATTTTTATTTTATTTACCTTTAAATGACTAGATTTTATCAATAAATAATAAATAAATAGTAATTTAAGCACGTTCTTCACATTCTTTCAACTTCAATTGAAAATAACTCACAATTTCCTTTTAATTCAGCTCAAAATATCTTACATTGGTGTCTCTGCAGACCTCTTGTGGAAAAAATATAATATAAGATGATATTTCATAACTCTTGCCACTAGATGGCCTTATAGCTCTATATGGAGCAAATGAGCTCTTCCGCTGGGTCCTAAAGTCAGTTTCTCTTCAGCATGCATTCAGATACACATGTAGACATTATAAAATCATTTTTGGTAGTTTTAGCATTTTTAGGTTTTTCTGTGTGTACTGAAGCATTCCTCACATTCCATTTATTCCTATGGGGGTCAAATTGACCCGTGAGGGAAGGATTTGTTACTTTTTTTTTAAATTTCAACCACAAAACTCCTTAAATCCAGACAATTTTTTTTTGCAATCTTGGTTCAAGTGCGACAAATGTCCTAGGGTCTGTGAGTTTCGGGAAGGACGAGGGTTAAAATATATATATATATATGTGTGTGTGTATGTATGTATGTATGTATGTATATATGTATATATATATATATATGTATGTATGTATGTGTGTGTGTGTGTGTGTGTATATATATATATATATATATATACACTCACCTAAAGGATTATTAGGAACACCATACTAATACTGTGTTTGACCCCCTTTCGCCTTCAGAACTGCCTTAATTCTACGTGGCATTGATTCAACAAGGTGCTGAAAGCATTCTTTAGAAATGTTGGCCCATATTGATAGGATAGCATCTTGCAGTTGATGGAGATTTGTGGGATGCACATCCAGGGCACGAAGCTCCCGTTACACCACATCCCAAAGATGCTCTATTGGGTTGAGATCTGGTGACTGTGGGGGCCATTTTAGTACAGTGAACTCATTGTCATGTTCAAGAAACCAATTTGAAATGATTCGAGCTTTGTGACATGGTGCATTATCCTGCTGGAAGTAGCCATCAGAGGATGGGTACATGGTGGTCATAAAGGGATGGACATGGTCAGAAACAATGCTCAGGTAGGCCGTGGCATTTAAACGATGCCCAATTGGCACTAAGGGGCCTAAAGTGTGCCAAGAAAACATCCCCCACACCATTACACCACCACCACCAGCCTGCACAGTGGTAACAAGGCATGAGGGATCCATGTTCTCATTCTGTTTACGCCAAATTCTGACTCTACCATCTAAATGTCTCAACAGAAATCGAGACTCATCAGACCAGGCAACATTTTTCCAGTCTTCAACTGTCCAATTTTGGTGAGCTTGTGCAAATTGTAGCTTCTTTTTCCTATTTGTAGTGGAGATGAGTGGTACCCGGTGGGGTCTTCTGCTGTTGTAGCCCATCTGCCTCAAGGTTGTGCGTGTTGTGGCTTCACAAATGCTTTGCTGCATACCTCGGTTGTAACGAGTGGTTATTTCAGTCAAAGTTGCTCTTCTATCAGCTTGAATCAGTCGGCCCATTCTCCTCTGACCTCTAGCATCAACAAGGCATTTTCGCCCACAGGACTGCCGCATACTGGATGTTTTTCCCTTTTCACATCATTCTTTGTAAACTCTAGAAATGGTTGTGCGTGAAAATCCCAGTAACTGAGCAGATTGTGAAATACTCAGACCGGCCCGTCTGGCACCAACAACCATGCCACGCTCAAAATTGCTTAAATCACCTTTCTTTCCCATTCTGACATTCAGTTTGGAGTTCAGGAGATTGTCTTGACCAGGACCACACCCCTAAATGCATTGAAGCAACTGCCATGTGATTGGTTGATTAGATAATTGCATTAATGAGAAATTGAACAGGTGTTCCTAATAATCCTTTAGGTGAGTGTATATATATATATATATGGGGGAGGTGCTATTGCTACTGATACTGACAGTTGGTGGAGAGGATTAAAATGTGCTTAATTGTCATGAAAATAATTCCTCAATGCAAAACGGCACCATCAGCAGTCAGTTTTGCTGTTCAATCTGGTTGCAAGAGATATATGCCAGATATATTTAAACAGCCCCCCAGATGGGTAATTTTAACATTTCTTGCATAAAATCATGTTTAGCCAGATGTTCACCTGTCAGTGAATCTTTAAAAGTGCATTTCTCATCATGATTCATTATCCCTGTCTTCCTGTTCCATTAGCAAGTCCAAACCCAGGGCAATTTGCTTATGACTGGTTCTGCGTGGAAGCACAGGTCACGGTCAAGGCAGTGCAATCATTGTGTGAAATATCCCAAAGCTCTTTATTGATTTCCTGCCTGAGCTCTCTCTCTCCCTCGTTCAGTCCATAGTTTGCATTTATTTTTCTCTTTCTCTCGCGCGTTCTCATTTTCTCCTGCAAAATGTCACATTGGTGGCCATAATTTCTGCCAAAATATGTAACCATAACAAATTATGGCATTTTGTGTAAACAATGTAAGACGCTTTCAGGTTCTGTTTGCCCTTTTGTTTAATCTCATTTTAATGGCCACAATTTATACAAATTAAAATCAGTAATCAGTAGCATAAGCTTTAAACTCAAATTAGCTAGTGTCATACAAGAATAATTGTGTGCTATTTTGACAAAAATATGAAAAAGAGCAAAAAGCAACATGTTTTTCAAATCACACCATTAATATCAACACAAAGAGCTGTAGATTGTTTTCCATTGCATGAAACTCCAATCATATTATTTGAACATTAGGTTGGCTATAAATAAGATTGCTATAATAATACATAGTTTACAGTCGTTTGCAGCTTTAAATTCTATTTCTCCAGTAATCACAAAAAAATGTAAAGGTTAAAGTACAAAAATAATGGTAAAAATGTGAGGTATATAAAAATGTTGAATAAATGGGAAATAAAAAAATAAATTCAACTAAAATTTTAAAATCTATTTTTTATAGCTCTCCATTTTATTTTCCATGTATCTCTCTTGTTCCATCTTTTTTCATATGCTCATTAATTTGCATCTCTCTCCCTCTCTCATTTGCATCAGTCTCTTTCTCTATTTCTCATTCTCTCTCTCTCTCTCCCTCTCTCATTTACATCAGTCTTTTTCCCTATTTCTCATTCTCTCTCTCTCTCTCTCTCCCTCTCTCATTTGCATCAGTCTCTTTCTCTATTTCTCATTCTCTCTCTCTCTCTCCCTCTCTCATTTACATCAGTCTTTTTCCCTATTTCTCATTCTCTCTCTCTCTCTCTCTCTCCCTCTCTCATTTACATCAGTCTCTTTCTCTTTCTCATTCTCTCTCCCTCTCTCATTTACACCAGTCTTTTTCCCTATTTCTCATTTTCTCTCTCTCTCTCTCCCTCTCTCATTTACATCAGTCTCTTTCTCTATTTCTCATTCTCTCTCTCTCTTCCTCTCTCATTTACATCAGTCTTTTTCCCTATTTCTCATTCTCTTTCTCCCTCTCTCATTTACATCAGTCTCTTTCTCTATTTCTCATTCTCTCTCTCTCCCTCTCTCATTTACATCAGTCGCTTTATCTATTTCTCATTCTCTCTCATTTACATCAGTCGCTTTCTCTATTTCTCATTCTCTCTTTCTCTCTCTCTCTCTCTCTCTCTCTCTCTCTCTCTCTCTCTCTCTCTCTCTCTCAATTCAATTCAAATGAGCTTTATTGGCATGACTTATACAGTATTGCCAAAGCATTGGCCATTACATAAGCAATGAACAAATAACCAATAAATTCAATAAATCAATAAGTAAACACATACATTGTTTATAAACAAGAAATAACAAGAATATCATTAAGACAATACCAAAAAAAGTACATTCAGACCAGATAAGAATATTTCTGACTTTCGTTTTTTAGTTTTTTTCTCTCTCTCATTTGCATCAGTCTCTTTCCCTGTTTCTCATCCCCTCTCTCTCTTCTGCGCATGCGCCGGTAGGCGGGTTGCATAGATTTCAACACCTTATACACATTCCTACTCGCGAATATTACGCATTCTGAGCTGATACGCTGCCCGGGCTTCAGTGCAGCACACGGGCTATGGAACGGGACGCGTCTCCTCTCTTTCACTTCCACGAGCAGCATGCGAGACGGGGACCGACATGACAGCAAACAGCCGAGGGACCAAAGCCGCTCCTCCCCCTGTGCAGCGGCGGCTGTCCGTGCTACCGAGGCCGGGAGCGGGAGTCCGGCTGCTCCGGTACGCCGCGCTGGTGGCGGTGTGCGCGCTCTGCTACAGTAACTCTCTCTGGGGGGAGTTTGTTCATGATGATATATGGGCCATTTCCAACAATCCAGATGTCAGACCGGGCTCCAGCCTCCGGAGCATCTTCACCAATGACTTTTGGGGCAAACGGATGGCTGATAACACCAGCCACAAATCCTACCGTCCGCTCTGCATCCTCACTTTCAAGTAAGTCCATCATTATCTCGTGCAAAGATGTGACCTGCAGCCAGTTGTAGAATAGCTATTTAAATACTAGTATGACCAACTATCAGTATCAGTCTTACTTTTCGGTATCAAGTTAGACCAATCTATGTTTTTATGTAACTGACTTAAAAAAAGTTATAAACAGTCTTAAAGAAAAATAATGATGAACTTGTAAGACTAGTGTTATAGAAAATGCTTTTCAAGGTTTGAGTGACCGACATTTGCTTGAGTTTAAAGGGTCTACAAGAGTTTTTAATGTATTTTACTTAGAGATATGAACTTTAATGATATGTTTCATTGCTGGAGTCATATGACCAGAGCTGTTTAATTCCAGTTAGCGTCTCTACAAGATTACATCTCGTGTCATAAAACATGTCACAAACAGATATTATATTTGACACATATAGTATTAATGAGCCTCATTTTGCACATGTAACCGATTAACTCATGATTAAGTAGCAGATTTCAAAGCAATGTTTTATTAAATGAAAGTAAAAGTAAAAATGAATCTTTTTTTCATTAGTATCATTTCTTTCCCCAGCAAGTGCGTCTTTTAAACTTGAAGAAATGCATGTTTATTTAACGATATTTATCATGTGTCGAGTAAATGTATTAAAGGCGTTATAAGTGCTTTATTGTTAAATCTTTTTTAAATAACAAAGGGACGCTTGTTGCATTCAAAAAACACCACGACGAATCGTGTAAATCAATTAAACTGAACTTGACCGGCCGCCCTAAAAACGCAACGCTCATGACGCGACGTGAGTCTGACGCATGTGGTGGGGAAACACACGCAGACGGAACGCAAGAACATGTTGTGCGTGAACGCGCATTTAAAGTTCGCGATCACGTTCAGCAGTGTTGAGCGTCAACACTTGTTGCGCAGTTTCTATCGAGAGCTGTTTAAAGTTACTTTTCTTTTCTAAAAGAGCAGTCATTACAAACAAATGTTCGTAAATCGTGAAATTAAACAAACTAGTAAAAGTGTAGGAGTTGCAGACAGACAGTCCGAGATAAGCTCGTGTGTTTTTACTCCAGATTCAGAACGAGGGGCGTTTCTTCCTCGTGGATGACGTCATAGTCCATATGGCGCGTGCCTCTGACAGCTTTGCAACATCGCGAGCGATCCACATTCACACACCAGTGCTAACACAAAGAGAACGAAGGAGGACTTTGTTCCTTAATAGTCGGAAGGAGGCGTTGTGTATTTATAGCAAGGCAATTAACAGCCTTCTCTGCGCCTCATATTTTATCTCCTTTATTTTTGGAGCAGACAGACACTTCCTGCTCTCTCCTTTGCTTAGGTGCATAGAGATCTGTCTTTCTGTTAATGCATAGGCAGTCATTTTGGCCCAGTCTTGTTTCAGCACCAAAAGACCTTTGACTATAGTTAGTTAGGTTCTTAGAAGTTTTGAGAACGGTAACCCTTGTGTTTAGGCAGCCATCATCCGTGTATCTCATGAGGGAGCGAATGGGTGCTGCTCGTTCCCCACTGTGTGTGTCTGAGTGAGAACGAGATAAAAAGAATACCCTTGAGCCCATAGGCCTATGTGTGTGAGAGCAAGAGAGAGCAGTGAGCTTGCAGGCTGCTCTTGTATCTCAGCATGATCCGTGTGTCTTTTATCTGCTCTTTGATGCCGTCTTGACAGGCTCTTGAAAAACTTCAGCTGTCTTTCTCAGCCACGCACAGATAGTTGGAGCTTAAAGCAGAGCCTTTAACACAATGCAAGCAGATACAGCAAGAGCTGCCTCCAAATTTGGAGGATTAGCTAGACAAAAATGAAAATTCTGTCACCGTTTACTCACTCGTATGCTGTTTTCTCCCCTGGAGCACAAAAGTAGATGATTCTGAAGAATTGATACGCAGCTCTTGGTATACGACGAGGGTTCATAGTGACCATGGCTTCTAAACTTTAAAGGGGTCATGACATGGATTATTTTTATTATTACTTTAGTTGTTTTGCACAGAAAACATATATATATATATATATATGCAGAAAAACAATTATTTTCAACCTCTATTCTGACCCTCTGTCTGAAAAGATCTGCATCTTCCTTAATGGCCAACTGAAGTGCCTTGAAACGTGCAGCATTATTCAAAGTGTTGATGTAATTTCCACTGAAACAGGAAGACAGGGCGGGGCATGTCGAACAGCTCCTCCCCTTTTTAAAAATAGCCAATAGCATTTAGTGTATATCACAGCTCAGTAAAGCCGCAGTTTCCTCCTAATCTCCCCCATATCGCTTTTTAATATAGCATTCTATGCGGAATTCAAATGGGTCCGATACATTTTCTGGTCTGTGCCGACTCGCGTGTATGATCCGCTCTGTGCTCTTCTGTCTCTGGGTCGGCGGTTTGCATGACACTAATGTAAAACCAGACTTCATTCGCCCCAATGGAAAGCATATTTATAATGTCTGAATCGTTCCCTATCCCCTATATAGTGCACTATGAGCCATTCACCATGTAGAAAATAGTAAATGTGTGAACAAGTGACCAATTTTAGCCGCAGCTACAGAGTCTGTTTATAATGTAGGGGGCGGGGCTTCGGATTCTAGAGAGCTTTTGATTGGACAGAAAATCTGATGAGAAGCTGAAGTGCAGAGTGATGTCATCAAATTCGTTGATCCATATTGGTGGAAGTGAGAGACTGTAAGTTTTGAATGCTTATATCTTCTAAATGTGAATTGTTTTGGAGCACGCTAGCTTATAGATAACAGCAAGACTAACATATTCATACTAAAAGCCAAAAAACTTCAATTTTGATTTTCATGGGGACTTTAAGGTTTTGATTGGCTAACATCATTGCATAGGAAACAGTATCAACACCCTCTCGCTATTGCATGCGAGTAAGTGTTTTCAAATATTATCCATATAGAACAGTCATTTGCTATTAAAGCATTATGAAATCATTTACTTACGGTTTGTGATGCGGCTGCTGTCAGATCCAGTACAGTCGGCAGCTTCATCTTTCAACAAAAATTTATTTGCAAACTCGCCGTTACACTGTGCCTTGTTTACAAAATAAAATGCTCTGAACAAACATATAATCCTCTGACACGAGCTGGGACGCCATTCAAATAAACCATCCACTTGTTTCTGACACTGGGATCCTTCTGAAGTCTGTACAGCTGTTAAGCGACTGAATGCCAGTGGGTGGGGCCTATGGTGCGATGATGTATAACTATTCATCGATGTCTTGCTCTGGAGGCAGTGATATGCAAATATATTTGCCCGTGTGACGTCACAGATCCTGCAATATCAAAACAAAACCATTTTTGGAGCTTCATAAAATAAATGCTTTGTTTATAATGAGGAGGATGTTTTAAGCTATGAAACTTGCAGGATGTTTTAATGGTACTAAGAGTGCTTCTCAATTCTTATTTGTGCATCCTCGTTTCCTTTCCTCGCTTCCTTTCCTCCACCCCTTCAGGATGCGAGGGAAGGACGCAAGGAAAAGACGTGAGGACAGAGGAATTGAATCAAGTGAAATGATATATTCTCGCTCCATTTAGCGTTACTTCAAAGCGTCGTCAATTAATGAGGACTCTACACCGCTGGATTTAGCTTGCACTTCGGGATTCTTGAACGTTAGAGATAATTATTTATATTGTAATATTTTCAACCTCCAT